>WBNM01046304.1:0-49066 GCA_013399055.1 Ramphastos sulfuratus | reverse complement strand
TTTTTTTTTTTTTTTGCAAAGGAAAGTACAATGACTCATGTGTCAGAAGGAACATGCTAACCAAAGACAGTCCATGCACGGCGCAAGTGACCGCTCAAAACTGGCCCTCCCGGGGACCTCCAGTGACAATTAGCTACTCTGGAAGACACAAGGCCTTCAGGCTTGTGTGACTGGGCATCAACAAATCTGTCCTTATGAAATGAAAACCTGAATCTGCTATGCTGGAAACTGAACTTGAGATACAAGATTTACGGTGTCAGAGACAGAAATTGCAAGCTTTATTTTTAAGGGATAGACTCAGTCACCTGCTGATGCAGTGGAAGNAGGGGCACAATCCCCTCCCTTGCCCTACTGGCCACACTGCTCTTGATGCAGCCCAGCACTCGGTTGCTGTCTGGGCTGCACTCACACTGCAGGCTCATGTTGAGCTTTTCATCAACCCAGACCCCCAGGTCCTTTTCCTTAGGGGTGCTCTCAGCCATTCCCCACCCAGCCTGGAGTTGTGCTTGGGATTGTGCCTACCCAGGTACAAGACCTTATACTTGGCCTTGTTGAATTTCATGTATTTCTCAGTTGAGTTTTTCCCAGGCAACTCGCTGGTATTCACATCAGATTAAAAGTTTTCACAAGTGGAGTTATCTGGGAAGAGCTCTTACCTTTAGATAGGGCTAATGGGAGTGGAGGTCACAATAAAGTATTACGTGCTGATGGATGTCTGTACTGGAAACAGTACAACACAAATAATGTGACTGGAAGATCTTTAGGTCATCTTTCCTCACTTCAATGGAAAATTAGAGTTCGCCATGTTCTCTCACTGCCCGTCACAGCCTCCCAAGGCATCACAGTTTGTCTGGGTGCTATTTTCTCACTGGCACACGCAGATATTTGTTAGCTGCTATTATCCTGTTGCCTACGAGACCAGTGCACTCGAGCCCAGGTGCAGCAAGGCAGAAGATGAGCCATGTCTCCCTGCAGAGTCCTCTGGCATTGCTCAGCCATGTGTGCGCCGACTGTGCGAGGGTTCCTGTGTGCTTGTTCGCTGCTCGGTGTGTGCACCTTTAATGTACCCAGACAGCCTCCATCCTTTTATGAGCTGTGTTCAAAGCAACCCTGCTTGAAGGTATCTGCACCTTACTTGAGGGCATATGCAGCAAGTCTGAAATTTTCAGCTTGTGTGATTACATCTTTCTTTTGTGTGCACAGGTTGGGAATTTGTCTATACAGCCACAGCAGGCAAGTGTAGATCAGACAGACAGAGCTGTGATCCTCTTTTTCTTCTGTCAGTGCACAGAGCTCCTAAGTAGACGAAAGTATCACTGTAAAGATTCCAGCAAAAGGAAAACAGCTACAGTTCTCCAAGCAGTGCTGCGTGGACAGTGTGCTTTAGAGTAGATGTTTCAGGACATAAACAATTTGGGCTTAATGTATTAATATACATCTCTGAAAAATAATCTGGCAGTACATCATGGGCCAGACCCTTGGCTGACATAGCCTGATGTGACTGCAGTGGTTTCATTTTCAGTTCTGAACAAGTTAGTATCTGACAGCTTTAATTATACACGTCTCTGGCCAGTAAAAGCCTATGTGAGATGGGAATGCCTGGGTCTTGTGTGTGCTATTAAAATGCCTCCTACAACAGTCAGAAATGGTCTCTTGGATCGTATGCCAAAGTCATAAGAGTGGAATCCTGCAGCACTGGGTAGGCACAAGGGTAGATTTCATTACTGCTATCCAAAAATACTTCAGATCTATCTAACACAGTTGGATGGGAGCAAATCTGAGGCAGATATGTCCTGGCTATGCCAGCTGCAGCTTTGGTCACCTCTCTCTACTCAAAGCCATGGGTGAGGAGGATTTCTGAACCAAACAAGCCAGTGGTGCTCAAAAACTACCCATGGCTACAAGGACAGAGGTGGTTGTGGCAGAAGGATGTCCACAGCATGCTTTCCTACAGTTCTGCATCGTTTCATTGTTCTCTTTAATATCTTTATCAATGATCTGGATGAGGGGATTGAATACACCTTCAGTTGGAAGATAATATGGAGCTGGGAGGGAGTGCTTGAAGGTAGGAAGGCTCTCCAGAGGGACCTGAACGGGCTGGGTTAATGGGCTGAGGTCAGTTGTATGAGATTCAACAAAGCCAAGTGCCACATCCTGCACTTGAGTCACAACCCCATGCAACACTACAGGCCTGGGGAAGGGTGGCTGGAAAGGTCCCCAGTAGAGAAATACCTGAGGATGTTGATCAGCAGCCAGCTGAACATGAGATAGCAGTGTACCCAGATGACCAAGAAGGCCAACATCATCCTGGCCTGTATCGGGAACAGTGCAACAAGCACAACCAGCAAAGTTATTGTCCCCTAGTACTCAGCACTGGGGAGACCACATCTTGAGTCTGTCTTCTGTTTTAAGCCCTTCAGTATAAGAAAGACATTGAGGTGCTGGAGTGTGTCCAAAGAAGGTCAATGAAGCATGTCTTACAAGGAGCAGCTGAGGGAAATGGGGTTATTTAGTCCGGAGAAAAGGAGGCTGAAGGGAGACCTTCTTGCTGTCTTCAGCTACCTGGAAGGAGATTGTAGTGAGGTGTGTGTTGGTGTCTTCCCCCCAGTAATAAGTGATAGGAGGATGGGAAATGGCCTCGAGTTTCACCAGGGAAGATTTAGACTGGGTATTTGAAGAGATGTTTTCACTGAAAGGGTTCTCAAACGCTAGAATAGGCTCCCCAGGGACGCAGTTCAATCCCCATCCCCAGAGGTGTTTAAAAGATGCACAGATCTGGTGCTAAGGGATGTAGTTTAGCATCAGACTTGGTAGAGTAAGAAAATAGTTGGACTCAATGATCCTAACCAAATGTTTTTCTAACCAAAATGTTTCTGTGATTCTGCGATTGACTGAGAAAGCCCAGAGTAGCTTTCTGTACTAAGCAATGCTTACTTAGCCTATTGCCTTTTGAGATCCTTCTAGCAAGCAGACTACAGGTTGTTTCTTTGGTGTCAGCTAATGTGGGTTTCTTTGGTTTCCACTTCTTTCAGCTCCAAGGCTCCTTGAAGAGAAAGTTGGTGGTAAATCTGTCGCCTGTCAACAACAAGAGACCCAATGGTATTTCTGAAGGCTCTTTCCTTGACATTAAGAGGATAAGAGTTGGTGATAATATCTCAGTGGGACAAAGCGGACAACATGTTAACAATTGCCAAAGCCAGTCAATGTCAGGAACTCTGTCTGTGGGGCAAGGACCACAAAGAAAGGCCAGCAACTTAGCAAACAGTACACATGCTAGTGGGAATGGCATGTTTAATATGACTTTGAAAGAGGTAAAGAAAGAACCAGGAGAAACAATGTCCTGCAGCAAACACTTAGATGGCCAGACGACCCATGAGAACATGTTCCCTAACAGATATGGGGAGGATTCATGGGAACAAATGATGGATCTGGAGCTCCAGGAACTGTTCAATGAACTCACTAACATATCAGTGCCACCAATGAGTGATCTTGAGCTAGAGAATATGATAAATGCCACAATAAAACAAGATGAGCCATTCAACATTGACCTTGGGCAGCAGAGCCAGAGGGGTCCTGTGAGATCTCTGCAGATGGATAAGATGGTGATCAAAAGTGAATATACACCAAGCATGAATCAGGCTCCTGTGGGCTCCCCACAGATGAGGCCTTCTTCTACAGGCCCAGCCTTCAGTATGGCCACCACTGCCATGTCCACCTCTTCACCCATCCCTTCGGTGCCTCAGAGTCAAACACAGATATCACAAGTTTCTTCTGCGTCCAGTCGGCCGTTGCCTAACTGGCAAGAGGTGTCTCATGCGCAGCAGCTCAAACAGATTGCAGCCAACCGGCAGCAACACGCCTTGATTCAGCAGCAACAACAGCAGCAGCAGAACCAGACAGCCAATTGGACCACTCTGTCTCCATCAGGACCTTCCCCTGGACCCTTTGTGCAAGAGAAAATCCCCAGTCCTTCTTTTCGCCAGCAGCAATTCAGCCCACAAAGCTCAGCAATGCTTGGGGTACCAGTGAACGGCAACCAGTCGAAAGGGATGAACAACTATGTTTATAAACCAACCACTCCCCAGAGCAACCCCATGGACATAATCATGCAACAGAAGCCTCAGGACCTCAACAGAAACTTTATCAACAGTGCCCAACCACCACTAGAGCAGCACCACAACAACACAAAGCCTTTGTTTCACTTCAACTCAGAGCAAAAAAACCAGCAGATGCCTTCAGGTTTGGGTTCCCAAAACAAGTCTGCCCTTCTGCACTACACTCAGCAGTCACAGGGTTCGGCCCCTGTGCAACAGCCACAGCAACAGCAGCAACAACAGCCGCAGCCTGCTCAGCCTCTCCCAAACCAATCTCTGCAAAGGCCACCTAGTATACCCCTAGCAATGCAGCAAAAAATGTTGCTTCAGAAAATGCAGCAAAGCCAGCAAATCTCAGGTTTGCAGTATCCCGTCTCTCAGCAGCAGCACAGACAGGTAAGGCAAATTCTTCCTCATTTGTTACAGTCTCTTGCAGGTTTGAGCAGTAAAAAGGCTTTTCCAGCCCAGCCTTGTTCCTCCAGGAGATGTTTACTGGTGGCAGATAATGTCCATTTCAGCATATACTTCTGCAAAGCTGGTCATGGCATGTTTAGGACCTATTCACATATATTGTGGATATATATGGATATATATCCATAATATATATATTATGGATATATAAACATTTATAAGAATTTCAGGAAAAATGTGGGTTTTTTCCTTAATGCAATGGAGTGAATATGTCACTGCTATATATTATGTAGATACTTATCAGAAAGGTGAGCTAGCAGGACATGCAGGCTTATTTTGGTTGACTGTCTTAAGTGTTCTAGCTTTAAGAAAAATATAAGCTCTTCTGAAAGGCAAAATTTTAATGAATTCCTATGTTATCTTAGATAATGTATTTTACAACTTCAATCTTTATGCTATCGTTTTCCTCAGGGAGGCAGGGTTAGGAAGTTCTAGTTTTAGATATCTTTTGACTGACATGACAGAAATGCTGTTTGCACGTTTGTTATCTGTTTGGCAAATGAAAGCTAAGACATATCTATGAGCTTTATAAACACCTATCACACTTCTGGGAATATTCTGTGGATAAAATGTGTGCTTAGATAATAAAGGTGAAGGTTGCCACAGATATGTCTACAATTACATATCATGTGGCCAGCTCCCACTATCTCATCATGAGACAGTGCTCAGACAAGAGCAGTTGTTATAGCTCAGTTATGCTGTGCCAATTCACTGTGCACCAGGACTCCAATTTTCAGACCTGCCAGTCAAAGTTTGAGTATGCAGCCTCACTGTTCCCTGGAAAGTGGAAACCAGGTACCTAACAAACAAACTGTTTAAACCACTCTGGGAAGTTTTGGTGGGAGTGGAGCTCAGCACATTTGAAGGTATGGAATGGCAAAATAGGTGTAGAGATAGTTTACGGATGTGCAAAACAACTGTGAGAAACTGCTGCAAAGTGAAAGCCTAAGTCTTCCACAAAGTCCCAGAGAAGCAGCATTGTGAATGCATCATTCAGAACTGGAATTTCATTGCCAAACTGTTTGGGTGAACACTGTGATGTTGCGTAATAAAAGTAAATATAGTCGTATGCATGGACAGCTTTCTCCTTTTAACTCTTTGAAATCCTCTGACTGACTAACCATGACTTTCTCCAGCAGAAAATCCCTTAGCAAAAGGTAGCTTTGGGTGGGGAGACTTTGTTGAAAGATGCTGGAGAACAACTGTTGGTAGGTAGCAAGTTCAACTCTGCTGTTTTATAGGAACTCTTAGCTGGATGTTCTCCGCTTCTTGAGCCACCATGTGCTCTCTTTTTGGGCACATTTCCCCTCTCTCTTAATAGACTGGCAGACAGATGAATTTTAACAGTTCCTTCACTGAGACATGGTGAAGCTTCCAGCAATCTGTCAGCACAGGGGAGACATGCAGGACTTTGGAAAACACCATTTTTCTGAGGAAAAATATGCAAGGTCACATTCTGAAAAGGAATAAAAACACTGAGAGCAACTCTTATAGAGGCAATTCAAGCTCCTTACTCTGTGTCCTCTGGGGCTGCTGCTCAGGGAGGCAAGCCAGTGAGATGGTACTTGGCAACTTGGCTATAGTAGCACATGCAAGATTTATCACAAGCGTAATGAGACCTCTCACCTGTGCAGCTGTCAGATCTTTTGACTTAGGAAACTTGCCCTAGATGAACTCTGTGCTAAGTTTTAGATATTACACCAAGGAAGGAGTTTTGCCTGTCATCACAGGCTTCTGTGAATAGCTTTCCACTGTTTCTTGTCATCCAACCACTTTCTGAAGTGCTGTCAGCAGGATGTGGCCATCTGGTGCAAAGCATGGCTGAGAAGGTTAGAAGGTTTGTAGGCACAGATTATGGGGCTTTTGCAGCAAGAGTGCTGGTTTTTCTACACTTTGAAGAGATAAGTGGATTCTTTCAGAGATCCTTAGCAGTTGTGCCAAAGTTCTGAAATTCAGAAAGCCGGGTAGGTCTCTCTCAGTAGAGTATTCTGTAGGTGCTGGAATTATACTTAGAAATACAACTGGCTCATAAATCATGGAGTGTTGGAAAGGTTTGAATATAACTGTTCAGCTGGCAGTATTTATACATTCTATGGACACCTTTAGAGCCAGCCTGCATAGCTACAAGAGTCCACCAACCTCTTGGGCAGGGCCTGCTTGCCTCTTAAGTCCAGACTGAATGGTTAGAGACGCTGCTAAGATTCTCTTCCAGTGAAGACAACAAAGGGTAAAGCAACCTCAAGGGTCAACTCCCACTGATTTATCAATGGGGACACAGAATCGTAGAATCATTAAGTTTGGAAAAGACCTTTAAGATCATCAGGTGCAGCCATAATGCAACTACCACGATCCCACCATCTATATGCTTCTTGAACACCTCCATGGAGGGAAACTCCTCCACCACCCTGGGCAGCCATCATCTCGTTTAGGCTGCATAGTCTTTATTTCTGGAGGACCATGTCCCAGCTCTAAAGATTCCTACACATCACTGACAGTAATGCATTATTAATCATCAGCATTTACTAATTAACTTCTTTGCTAATATTTATTTTATTCATGCTCTGTTTCTTCAGGAGGTATCAAGGTTTGATTCTGTTTGATATCATTCAGCTCCTCCTCATATCATTATAATTGTGGACTGTAAAGACCATCTTATATCTGGCTGGAATACTTTGTAGCTGGAAATCTGAATGCACATTTATAAAGGGCTGCTGTGACATTGCCATCAGATAATACCGACTGCAACATCATAAATTCATATTTTTAGATTAACCAGCTCACCCTCTGGATTTTTCCTCCTCAAGCTTCAAGATCCCAAAATAATATTAGAGCTTGTTTTATCAGCCCAGGCTGGCTAACTGGGAATGTAAGGCTTGTCATTTCTCTGCTTGTCACATTTGCTTTGTGTCAAACTACAACAAACTTGTAGTGGGATTTGCTAATTGGATATCTTTTGCCTCCAGGGAATAGTCATAAAAATGATGGAAATCATCCTGGTTTCCTGGAAGATTGATCTGGTTTTTTCCATTGTTGTGGGATTCACCTTTCCATTGTCTAACAGGATGCAACGCATGCACAGTATTGTGAAAAAAATCTTAGAATTTCAACATTCTCTTTCTTTAGGGAATAATTAGAGGCTCCAAATTCTGCACAGCTTTAATCATGATTGCAACATTTATACAGAACCTGGGCCGGTGAGGGGAAAATCCGTAACTGGACTTGGGTAGAAGTTTGAAGAGTAACTTTTCCCTTGTGAAAAAATGTAATCCACTCAGTGGAAGATGCTTCTGAAGTAAGACTTAAGGCTTTTTAACAAACAAACAAACAAACCAACAATTAACTAGTTGGTTGGAAGAGACCTTGAAGATCACCCAGTCCAGCGCTCAACTGAAGGGTCAGCAAGAAGCCATGTCCCTAAGTGCCAGGTCCACACGCTGCTTGAACACCCCCAGGGATGGTGATTGCTCCATTGCCCTGGGCAGATCATTCCAGCGTTTGACAACCCTTTCAGTGAAGAAGTATTTCCTAGTATCTACCCTATGATTCTATGACCTACAGTCAAATTAAACTCAAAGTTTCTGAGCTCATTTTTTCTCCAGATTTTGTTTTATTTAGCTTCACTCATTTGAGAAGGCTCAGTTCCTAATAATGAGAACCCTAGTAGGGCAAGGTTACTTTGCTCCATGTGGGCATGTGCCCTGTTTAGTCTTGGCTTTGGAGGCAAAAATACACAAGGGATCCACTTTACCCAAATAGTCGCCCTTAGTTTTAATGCTCTGGAAGTATTGGTGTTGTCTGTGTAGTTACATCCTACAGAAATGTTTCCTTATGCATATATTAGATTCATAGAGACAGATTCTCCTCTCATTTTTCCCACTGTAAACCCAGGGTAATTTCCTTTTATTTTCAGGAGAGTGTAACTGCAGCATAGAAAGCAGCAAAATGTGTCCTTCTGCCCCCCCCCCCCTTTTTTTTAAAGCATGGGCACCATACCAATTTAATAACAAGTGTGTGTTAAACTGTCAGATTGTTAGAGTGCTACGTGAGGAGGAAGCACCAGGAGCAAAAGATTGAATGGCTTCTTTGAAAGTGCAGATATAAAAACTCTTGTTATGGTTCACTGCTGAGAGATAACTTACACCTCTAATTTAGCCTCTGAAATTCTTCAAAGAAAGGTGATTTATATAAAAAAACAATATCTTCCTAGACCTTTCTGTTTACAACTAAAGCAGAAAAGAAAGGCGCATTTTAGTTGAGGTAAGCTCTCTGTTTTCCACTGGGGAGGAATTATTTTGCAAATATTTGTAAAGTGAAGAGAGAAAACCTAGAGTGGATTGTGGTAATTGGTAGAAACCAGAACTTAAATTTCACTTAGATCATCGATAACAATGATTCCAAGCTTTTGGAATCTGCAATAACAGAAGCTTCTCCATAGCGTAAGAAAATAACAATGTGACTTTCCTTTCCATGCTTGCTATAAAAATAATACTTGGATGACAGCTTTTCTTGATAGCTCCATTTTGGTCTTATTCCTTCATGCAACAGCTTCTGAATTAAGATTCTGGATTAAAAAAAAAAAAAAAAAAAAAAAAAANAAAAAAAAAAAAAAGAATATATCCTGAAAACCACTGTTGATTGCAGAGTCATAGCTGATTTATGGACAAAAAAAACAGAAAGAAAATGTCATCAGTTCCTCTGTTGTCTTGGTTGTACGTTATATCATTCATGCTCAGTTTGCTGAATGACATACATAGACAATCACATTGTGGATGTCAATCCCTGAGGACATTGTAGTTCAAAGGCTCAGAGATCATAGAATCACAGAATCATAGAATGGTAAGGTTGGAAGTGACCTCAAAGATCATCTAGTTCTAACCCCCTGCCATAGACAGGGACACCTCCCACTAGTACAGGTCATTCAGATACTGCCAGTTGTCTAAGGTTTCTCATGCTCTTTGCATGAAGCATCTGCACTGGCAGAATAGTAGAATATTGGCCACTTAGGCCAAATGCTTCTGGGTTTGGGCATCTGGGAGGTAGCTGAGATAGTCCCTTTTGTTTCATTTAGATTTCTTTTTGAAGGTACTTCCATGAAGATACCAATAAAAACCATCATTGCACTTGCCCGGATGATTTATTTACTAATGTCAGCATACCTAAAGTCTTATTTATTATTTATTAGCATTGTTAAAGTGCCTTGGAGGTCCACTGATAGGGCAGAATGTTCCTCTGTGAAGAACTGTATAAATTGGGACTAAAAATAGCACGTCTCAAAGGGACAATGTTGGGCTAGCTTCTGTAAGAAGCAAAGAAAAGATGAGATTTACAGAAGGAATTCAAAGGATATCAGCATCTACCCACCTGCACATATAGATATTGATTTGAAGGCTGCAGTGATCCAGAAGGCACTTCATGAACCAGTCATTTGTCTTGGCCAGGGGAAAAAAAATGCAGTTTGAGACAGGAGGCACAGCAAGAGTGCTATCTGCTTCAGTCTTCTGATTTACTGCACTGCCACCTGAACAACATGGGCTAGGCTAGGAAAGCAGTGGGACAGCCAGGGTACCTGGTGTGTACATAAGATGATGGTGGCTGCAAGAAGGAGAGGACAGGTGAGTAGGTCTATCTGCAGTGCTGGTGGCTGAGATTGCAGTTTACAGGCTTGGGGTGGTGGGGTAAAGTAGTGAACCATCACCAAAGGCCAGACATAAGTTTGCACTTATTAGATTAACTGGAAAGGAGGTGTAACAGAACAAGACTGGAACTGTAGGAAGAGGAAAGGGATTGACTGGGAGGAAAGGGGTCAGGGGTGTTTCAGGTCTGGGTTTCTGCTACTAAACGAGTTCATCTGACCTGTGATTTCACCAGTAAAGATGGGATATCTTCAAGGGCTTCTTACCTGGTTGAAGTGAGGATTTCTGCTAATGCTGTGTGTGCATCTGAGGCCAGAGTGAAGCCCTGAGTCAACTTCCTGCAGGGATTTTGGAAAGGCAGTCTGGAAAAACAATAATTCCACAGCCATTTGGAGCTGGCATGATGAAACCCCCTTTCCTGTAAATGTTTGCTTGTTTGTAGGCAATTTATGAATATCTTAAGAAATCAAAGGGAAAAAAAAAAAACAAAACAAACACCAATTCCCATTTCTTTTCCTATTATTTCAATTCCCCAAAGTCCTCAAGAGCAAGTCCCAGTAGTTTATCTGTCTAGGAGTTCAAAATGGTGGAATATTTTAATGACAAGTATTTATTCTTTCACTCAGCCACTTCAGCTGCTGGTGTTTTATGATAGAGCCCTACCCCAGGCCACAGATGAATGTCATTAAGACAGCAACAGACCCAGTAATGTTCCTTTAACACGAGTTTTCACGGGTGAATTTGCCATTTCCATGTGATGCTGATCCAGAAAATCAGCCAGATGCTCCAACAGAACTATTGCAGAACCATCTGCCTGCTTCATTTGCTGCATATCTTTTTCAGGTAATGCAGACACACAGGGCAGCAGACAGCTTTTGCCCTGAAGAATCTATAATCTAAATAAGCAAACAATATCAAACTTTGAGAAGAATGAAATGTTACTGTGTGTTTTATATATTATTATATATTTTGGGAAAGAGAGAAGTAAGATCTCATTCAAAGCCATCACAATCAATCCAGTGGACCTGTCCCGTAGGGACACATTTACTGTCACAGGGGAATTCTCTGACGGAGTCTGGAGTTGAACCAGACTCCATGTCAGTCTCGGTGGCACTGTCCTTGTGTCCTATGATAGTGCCTGAACCTGTCAACCCACATCTGCTCATCTTGACCTGACTGCCCTTTGCTCCTTACTCTGAGAGTCTTCTCTATAGACCAAACATCCACAGTTCTGAGCCTTCACAGATGGGCAGTCTCCCAGAGAAGACCTTAGGAGCAGTTGCAACGGTGTTCGATGCCTCTTTCTTTGTTTGCCTGGTTTTTTTTTGTTTGTTTGTTTTTGATGCCTACTCTGGATCCAGAGTAGAACAAATGTGATGGGAAGGCAGAGACTGGGAGAGGAAGCAGCAGAGTAAAGTGGAGGAAGAGGAGGGTCTGAGGTTAGGAAAAAGCCTGGAAGGCAGTAATAAAGTGGAAATTTGGTTTCAGTGAGGGGGAAATGAGGGAGAAGTATTTGGATCTCAGGAGAAGGAAGCTGAGAATGAGTAGGAATGCAGGCAGAGGAGGACAGGGTATCCAAGAGTGGGTAAGAGTATGGGAGGACGTGGGATGGAACAAAAACTGTGGTCTTTGCAAAGGAGGAGAGTGGAAGACTGGTAACACTTAAAAGCTAACTATTTCTGTATCCTATGCCAGGAATAAGTGAAGGGGCATAAGGGCCTTGATGTCCAGCAGCTGCCAAAGCATCTGCTGAAAGTCTTCAGGACAGGGCAGAAAATGCAACTTTCCAGACCTACCTCGCTCTGAGCACTTCTATTTGTCAGCTAAAAAGACACAGTAGATATTTCAGTAGATATTCATCCTGCCAGTCTCCATCAGTCAGAGGGGCAGAATTAGCACCATATTTGTCCCACTGGAATTAAAGGAATAAATCTCATTCTCTCGTTTTCTTCCTTTCAGAGGACCCTGCAACTCTTTTACCATCCCCTGCTGCAAGTCTAGCCATTGACTAACCAACATGTATAGAGCAGGACAGGACAGGACAGAACAGAAC
This sequence comes from Ramphastos sulfuratus, assembly GCA_013399055.1. Taxonomy (NCBI): domain Eukaryota; kingdom Metazoa; phylum Chordata; class Aves; order Piciformes; family Ramphastidae; genus Ramphastos; species Ramphastos sulfuratus. The sequence continues at coordinate 36,815 of WBNM01046304.1, read as the reverse complement.
AGAATAGAATAGAATAGAATAGAATAGAATAGAATAGAATAGAATAGAATAGAATAGAATAGGATAGAAGGCATTACCATTGGAAGGGATCTACAATGATTGCCTAGTCCAACCTCACAACTACTTCAGGGCCAACTAAAAGTTAAAGCATGTTATTAAGGACATTTTCCAAATACCTCCTAAAACACTCTCAGGCTTGGAGTGTTGGCTACCTATCTAGGAAGCCTGTTGCAGGGTTTGAAGTTTCATCTTGACTTGCAAAAGATGCACATGAGGAATAAGGATGGAGAATGAATGGTCCTCTTGGGCCTTCCTAAGAAGCTGCGTAGTCCAACTTTGTTAAAAAGTTCCCCGTGACTGACTGGTACCAAAGGCAAAGGTGTGAAAATGAAGAAAGCAGGTATTTCTGTGGAGTCACTTTGTTCTGTAACCTGTAAGAGGGAGAGAGACTCTGAGGATTTTCTGTTAATTCTGTGAAGATGTTAGCTGTACTCTCACGGTCTTCTCTTTTTCCAGTGCTTTCTCTAATTTGCAGTGGTCGCATGCCGGGCCACAGCCTGACTCCAAGACAGTGATGAATTGCTAAAGGATTTAGTGCTTTGGTTCTGGTTATAAAAGCATCCAACTTTATCCATTACAGAACTAGATTTCTCCAAATCGCTGTGAACTGCAATCCCAGCTCAAGCAGGCTATGAAGGGGTGACTACAGTGTTGACTGGTGCAAGCTGGAATGGAAAAAAAAAATAATAATAGCCTTTTTTTTTTTTTTTTTTTGTCCCTGTTGGAACTGGTAAAATATGTGGGAAGATACAGGGATTAGCAGAAGTATTGGGAGCTTAACTGCAAAACAGCTTAAGTGCAAAACAGAGTGGGAGAAGGAATGGTGGGAGCAAGTTTTGGCTATCCATCCTTAATCCAGAGCTGCCTGCTCCTTCTCAGGCTATACTTTGCTATCATACACTTGCAAATTCACTCCAGGAATGAAAACAGACTAACTTTAAACTTGTTCCCAAAGCTGCAAATTTGTCCCTGCTGGGTGTTAATTTAACTGCTTCCAGGGCACCAGGATGTCTACTCCTGTTCTCTTTGCTTGGTTTCTTCTTTTTTTTTTTTTTCCCACACATCTGGTGTTGTGAAAACTCCCAAGGCACCACACACAAGAGTGATGGACTGACCCTTTTTAACTCTTTCTGCCACATGCCAATGATGAACCTGCTTTTCTGTCTGCAGTTTTACCCCAATAGCAGAGCCCATGGGGTGCATGTGATCCACAAACTCTATAAAATGGATATTATGAGCATTTCACAGAATGAGAACTGAGCCTTCCTTCAGCTCCATTATCCTCTGTTTGGGGTTTTTTTCTGTGAACAAACCTGGCTAAACAGTAACAACTGGGTGTGGTGGTTTACATTAAGATTTACAGCTTAGGACAATATACAAGCAGATATATATACAATAGACAGGAATATTTACAGAAATATACAAGTTAAAGGTAATACAGAAACACAACTCCCCTCCCAGAAATCAGAGTCCCCAGGAGGGGCTCCCAACCACCCTTCCACCTTCTTTCCATCCCTCTACCTTGCCCCAAGGTCTGCCTTATGTGCAAAGTCAGTTTGGAGGATCGGCAAGGGGTGTTAGAAGCAGAGTGATGAGTTGGGTTACACGGCAGAAGCCCAGAAGACACAGCAGCTCCCAGAGAGAAAGCAAGACTCTCTGTCTCATCTATATTTGTGTCCTTGCTTTTATCCGTCTCAGCAAGCCTATGAGTGAAGCAGACATCACCATTATTTGCTTTTCACAGCCTAAAATCTATTTTTTTTTCATTAAAATATTCCAATTAGCCTCAAACCAGCACACTGCACTTCAGAAATTTCCATCAGGAAGAGACAAGTTTGGGGCAGGGAGAGATTTTTTTTCCCAAAACAGTTCTTTTTTCCTCTTGCTTTTATCTGGTGTTGCCACTTCCCAGTAGGGAGGACAATCTGTGTAGCACTTTCACTCACATCACGGCAAGCAATGGCCTTTTCCTGTTGGTTTTTGATCGCTGTCATGGCTGCATTAACTGTTAATCTACTACGTGGACTGACCCAGAGCAAATTCAAAACAATCTGGGTGCCTCATTTCCAGTCATAGCTGTTGTACTTTGCGTGACCTTCTCCGATCTGTTTGCTTTCTGTCAAACAAGTCACTTGTGTGACCAGCTCACTTGTTTCACTAACATAGTCCTACCAATAGCATACAGATTGACTTTTTTTTGTTTGTTTGTTTTTGGATAGGATTTCCTGAAAAAAGCCAAAAGGACTTGATACTCAAATTGCTTTTCCATTTTGGCCTGTTGTGCAATGCCAGCCTCATGGCAATAAGTAGGGTGCAGAGTCTTATGTGCCCTATGGCACAAGGAGAGTGGTGCCTTCCTATCAGCTGTATCATTAGGGTCTGGAGAACAAATGTTATGAAGAGCAACTGAGGAAGCTGGAGACTGTTTAGTTTGAAGAAGAGGAGGCTGAGGGGACTGTCTACAGCTACCTGAAAGGATGCTGTGGAGAGAGAGGCTGCTGCTGGTCTATTCTNTCTATGTGGTACTTGAGGATACTTTTTGAGGGTGAACTTCGTAGAGTAGGGATAACATTTGGACTTGGTGATGCTGGGGGTCATTTCCAACCAGAATGGTTCTGTGATTCTGTGACTTCTGTGATTACTTGTAATGCTGTAGCCCTCCTTTTGTACTTCCATCCCAGTAACTGTCCCTTCTCAGCCCTGGTTTTAGCACCCAACTGCAGGGAGAAATATCTCTCTACCACATGGGCTGCTGAACACAATGGCATCCATCACACCAATCCAGGAGCCCCACATGTGCCACAGTCCATGGTTTTGGTATCTTCTCGTCTTCATACAGAGTTTTCACTGCAGGCTTTTATTTTTGAAAGAAGTCAATAACTCTTGATCCACAAATTACAGGTCTCTTTGGTAAACATGAAGCCTACTTCAAGGGCTAAGTATAACTGTGTTGTCAATAGCTTGCTTCATATTCAAAGTTCTATCAAGAGTGGCTTTTTTCAGAAGCAGCACTTCTCTATGGGACAAGCTCCAGGGCTTCAGGAAGCATTAAAGCAGTTCTTCAGAAGAATTTTCCATAGCCATATGTATATATATACAGCACTTTAAAAGGTATCTTCAGATTTTTAATCCTCATGAAAATCTTTCTGCAGTGACGGACTCACCACCTGAAAATACTAATGAAATTTGGGTTGTGGAGATACAATCATTCATCTCCTTATTAAGCCTGAGCTTTTTAAAGCTGCAAAGCAGGACTTAATGTGCCTGTAGCCAAATTATTTGTGCAGATCTAGAGAATGTCAGTCCAAAAACCACACAGCTTTAACATATCCACTCCTGTTATTCTTCTGACAAGTTTTCCAACCAGTGCACCTAGTAAGCAGCTTTTAAATTGGCCATAAGTAGATTTAGGCTGTAAATTAGCAGCACATTTCCAGCAACTGGAGAAATTGCTTGGCTTTCCCAAGAAGAGTGGTGGTGGCCAAAAACCTAACTGCCTTAAAGCTAAAATTTAGACTAAATACTAAATTATGTGTGCTATCAAGGCACTAAGTTTAAAAATAAGATCCCTTTCTCCTTCTTAGCTTTCATATAAATACAAAATATTCCTCTAGCTGCTGCCTCATGGGGCCCTTTCTTTGAAGGAACCAAGTGGGGAGCTGCGTAGGCCATTACTAAGCAAAGTGGAGTAGAAGGCATGGCTAGGGAAACTAGACAGATGTACAGACATTTAATTGTAGCATTCCTTTAAATATATGGTGTACTGTTGTTACAAGCTCTGAGGATATTCTCCTTCTTTTCCTCCCAAAGAATCCAAAGCAAATTGAAAGCCAGTCGGTTGGTACAGTAATTGTATATATATGTGCACATGAATCATTAATTAAAGTCAAGCTGTGGAAAAAAAGAAGAAAGGCTAAAAGACCTTTGGACATTTGTGTGAAGATCACTGCACTTGTAGCAGGGAATATAGAAATGTTTGGACTCTTTGCTCAGATGGGCACAATGTTAATGAATCATTTTAATCACCTTCATTACAGTCTTTCAGACAGAGGGCACTACTATGCAAAATCAAGCCTGGCAAAACCAATGTACAAAACCCAGAGGCAGTTGTGAGCCTACTAATTAGATGACTTTGCCTTGGCATTTGCATTTGAGTCTATGGATCTGGGCAACGTAGTATGTTACTCTCAGGGCAAGAAGCAAGGGAATGGCTGCTGCTCTGTGTCCTCGTGAATGACATTTTTAAGGTGCCTCTTGGTTGCTTCCATCCCCAAGGGTGACTACTTGGGATAGTCTTTATTGTGTTTTTCCCAAGTTTTTCTTACATCTCTAGTATTTTGTGGCAACGAAACAATACAGGAGCTGGAATTAGGCTGTAAATTTTAGTGAGCAAAAAAAAGATGTAGAATGACCATTTAATGTGTTACTGTAGCCACACAAATGCTACAAGCAAAGACTAAACCCACAACAATCAAAGACTAAACCCACTCTGTTGGAGCAGGTCCAGAGGAGGCCATGAAGATGCTCAGAGGGCTGCAGCAGCTCTGCTATAAGGGCAGGCTGAGAGATTTGGGGATCTGCAGCCTGGAGAAGAGAAGGCTTCGAGGAGACCTTAGAGTAGCCTTCCAGTATCTGAAGGGGGCCTACAGGAAGGATGGGGAGGGACTATTGACAAGGTCTATTGTGGCCGTTTGAGTTAGATTCCTACCTCAGAGAAACTTGGAGGTGGAAGCTCTAAGGTGAACATTCTGGGGATAGGCCATAGAATGGCAACAATGGATAAGTTAATATAATCTTATTGGAGCATCAAAAGCTTTATGTCTGGAAGCACAGCTTGTACTTTCCCCTTGCTGCTTCCGCCGCTTCGCCTGTGCCTGTTGCTATCTTCCCCTGCCGCTGTTTTGGCTGCTGCTGCTGCTTCTGCTGCTTTCGCCGCCGCTTGACCCCTTCCTCATCTTCCTTCAGGTTATTATATATTCTTGTAGTAGTTGTATTTTTTTTTCCCTACACTATTATATTTAGTTTAAGAAATACAATTTTTTTTCCTGACTTCACAAAAAAAACAATACATGTTGTGGTAAGTTTATTCTACCAGGGGAGGGATCCACCCTAACCTGGTACATCTTGCAATGACAGGACAAGGGGCAATGGGTTTAAACTGGCAGAGGGGAGATTGACACTGGATGTTAGGAGGAAGTTGTTTGCAGTGAGGGTGGTGAGACACTGGCACAGGTTGCCCAGGGAGGTTGTGGCTGCTCCCTCCCTGGAGGTGTTGAAGGCCAGGTTGGAGGAGGCCTTGAGTGACCTGTCCTAGTGGGAGGTGTCCCTGCCTATGGCAGGGGGTTGGAACTAGATGATCTTTGAGGTGCCTTCCAACCTAACCATTCTATGATTCAATGAAATTAAATTCCCACGCGAATATTGGTAGGAACACTGAGATAGCATCCATAGCAGAAGTAACGAAATTATGTAATGTATGCTAATTGTTTCCTACACATTAATTCAGCCATAAAGCTTCTGGGAACTGAGTAACTGTTAACAGTTCTGTAAAGGTTAAAAATTGAGATGGTGAGATTAACACTTTTTTTCCTAGCACAGCTGGTGGAATTAAAGCATTAGAAATATATGTGGTGCATCTAAATAGGTGTCTTGGTACAATGTGGCTGAGTCAAGGAGAGATTAAATAGATCAGCACTCGTGAAACCAGGCCATTTATATAATTATAGAATCATAGAATCATAGAATGGTAAGGTTGGAAGGGACCTCAAACTCCTGCCATGGGCAGGGACACCTCGCACTACATCAGGTTGCTCAGAACCCCATCCAGCCTGGCTTTAAAAACTTCCAGGGATGAGGCTTCCACCACCTCCCTGGGCAACCTGTTCCAGTGTCTCACCACCTTCATGGTGAAGAACTTCTTCCTAACACCCAATCTGAATCGACCCACTTCTAGTTTTGCTCCATTCCCCCCAGTCCTGTCACTACCTGACATCCTAAATAGTTCCTCCTCAGCTTTCCTGTAGGCTCCCTTCAGATGCTTGAAGGCCACAATAAAGTCTCCTCGAAGCCTTCTCTTCAGACTGAACAGCCCCAACTCTCTCAGTCTGTCTCCATAGGAGAGGAGCTCCAGCGCTCTGACCATCCTTGTGGCCCTTTTCTGGACACATTCCAGCACATCCATATCCTTGTTGTAATAGAGGCTGAGAACTGGATGCAGTACTCCAGGTGGGGTCTCACCAGGGTAGAGTAGAGGGGGAGAGTCACCTCCCTTGACCTGTTGGCCACGCTTCTTTTGATGCAGCCCAGGATCTGGTTGGCTCTCTGGGCTGCAAGTGCACACTGCTGGCTCCTGTTGAGCTTCTCATCCAAATCCCTTTCCTCAGGGCTGCTCTCAAGTCAGTCACTCTAGTTGATATACAAATGCAGAAGCCCTGGTGTGAAATAAATTCCTCCTGTGATCTGCATTCGAAAGTGCAGATCTTACCTTGCATCTATTTGCCATTTTGTGAAGTGTTAAGATGCTACGCTAGCATATGTGAGCTCATTTTGATCCCACATGAGTATTCACACATACGGCATGCCTCAGCATGGAATGTAAACTTCTGAGAATTTAAACTGGCTTAAAAGATGTATATTTAAATACTACTTAAATTAAAGTCTGTCTGCTTTGATTGCTGAAACCTGTAACTCTTTAAAAGGAACTTTCCTGAAAATATTCATTGACATTTGTAGGATTCTTTGACTATCTGAATTTTTTATGGGGAGAGTGCTTGGCCCAAAATTTTTAGTTTGGAAAATGTATAAGAACTGCAACATTTACTCTAACTCTGAATCCAACCCTGTTTTGGAAACTAAAATTAAAGCCACACTTATGCATCTAAATAATTGGGGCTCTGCAGCCTGGAGAAGAGAAGGTTTCCAGGAGATCTTCTAGTAGCCTTCCAATATCTGAAGGGGCCTACAGGAAGGCTGGGGAGGGACTATTGGCAAGGTCTTGCAATGACAGGACAAGGGGCAACTCCTGCCCACGGCAGGAGTTGGAGCTAGATGATCCTTGAGGTCCCTTCCAGCCCTGACAATTCCATGATTTTATGATTCCATGTCCATTTACACAAAAGGCAAATCTATTTTCAAGTATAATGATGCAGAGAGCAACTCTGTTGTTATTGAAATGGCAATGTTGTTCATAATTGCTATGTTATATACACTCTTTCTTGTTTTTAAAGAAAAATTTAAATATTCCAAATTTCCAAACAATGCTCTCAATGATTGGGAAAAGAATCTTTGTTCCTTGTTCAGACTCAGGTCTTGTCCATCAGTTCAGAGTGTTGCTGAGGTCTTGTGAGAGACACAGGGCTCTGTAGTGCATGAAAAGGAAAGGAAGTCTGCACTGACCTGAAATAATCTCACCAAGTTTGTCCAAAATGGCAAAATGAATGCTAGGAGTGCCTGTGGTGAAAGTGGGGAGCACCTACACACATAAATGTATATGCATATGGGATAATGCCACTGTACCACTAGGTGTTGGCAGACCAAACATCACCTGCAACCTGTACATCCATCTTGGGCAACGTATGGAAGGGAAGAAACAGCCTCCTTGTAAGTAATCTGAGGGGTTTCAGACAATCAGAAGGTATGAGAGAGGAAATAGAGACAGAGAACATGAGTGACACGGAGGAAGCCGAACAGGGAAGAATTAATTGCTAATTCTAGCAGGAAAGTTGTAGGCACCTATTGAATCATCAGGCAGCAAAATAAGCAAGAGGAAGGCATCCTAACACCAGGGAGCACTTTTTGAAGGCCTCTTTACTGCCCAGCTTGGTGGCTACTGAAATTCCAACTGGAATTTGGTAGATTTGAAAGAAGTATTTACCAGATGCAGCAGATAGCAAGACGTAGGTGCAAAGTTGCACTTGAAATTGCTGATTGGCAGAAGATGGAAGATAAAGTGGATGCAGTCCCAGCATATAATGATTCTGTTCCTATAGGCCATCTCTGAACATCTCCTCTTGCTCACTCAGAACATGACCACTGTAACACACAGTTCTGTTTGGAGCCATGGAAAGAATGCTGCTAGGAGAAAAGGGTATTGATACAAAGAATGGCAGAAATTATGCCTGGTTTGGTGAAATTCACCTTAGCTGTGCCTTGCTCAAATCACAGAATCACAGAATTTTAAAGGTTGGAAGGGACCTCCAGAGATCATTGAGCCCAACCTCCCTGCCAAAAGCAGGATCCCCTAGGGCAGTTCGCACAGGAATGTGTCCAGGTGGGTTTAGAAAGCCTCCAGAGCAGGAGACTCCACAACCTCTCTGGGCAGCCTGTACCAGTGCTCTGTCACCCTCACTGTAAAGAAGTTTCTCCTCATGGTGAGGTGAAACTTTCTGTGTTCCAATTTGTAGCTGTTGATCTTTGTCTTATTGCTGCGGACCGCTGAGAAGAGCTTGGCCCCAGCCACTTGACAGCCACCCCTCAGATACTTGTATCCATGGATCAGATCTCCTCTCCTCTTCTCCAGACTAGACAGCCCCTCATAGGGGCAGTCTCTCCTCATCGGGGAGATGCTCAAGTCCCCCAGTTATCCTCATGGCTCTCTGCTGGGCTCTGTCCAGAATCCCAAAGAGTTGCAGGATCACCTATACTACCAGCCCCTCATTGTGGGAGTACTTTTGCCAATTTACTGCTCTGTTGGTGACCTGGCCCATTCTGACTCAGCAGCCCCAGGATTTCTGAAGGTGAATTTGCTGTTTGCCTTTCAGCTATAAGAGAAGCAATGTGATGGTGAACCATGCCTCTTGGAATAGTTTTTTTTTCTCAAGATGGCAGCTGTAGGAGAGTTCAGCATCCTGTAAGAGTTTCTACTGGTGTGTGTGCTCCTTCTGTTTGCTGCCTTTAAGACAAGTTTAATAATTACTTTCACAGGGTGGCAGAAATGTCCTAGGAACACAAGCAATGAAAGGGAAATGGTGATTTTCAGACATTTACAACTGATCCAAACTGGAATGGTATTTCATGGAGGAGCCAAAAGCAATAGTGTTAAGGTACTAGCCTTGCTCACTTCCAGAAGTTTCTTACAAAAAAAATAAAGGAAATTAGATTTCTAAACTAATTATTGCAGGATCCCTTTCAAGGAGAAACATACACTGTTTTTAATTTACATTTAATGCCTGTTTCTTACATTATTACTTCTGCCAATGGCTATGGTGATCTGTGGAAAATAGTGACAATGAAACTTCTTTACTCTTCCCTGCTATTACAAGTTCCTAAGCAAAAAAAAAAAAAATTGTGTTTATATCATTATGACCATAGGAAGGAGCCCTTAATGGAAGAAAAAAATAATTATGTATTCAGGCCACTTAGATATAACAGGGATTTAGTGTTAATAAGAATCAGGCTTTAGGTGTTCCAAATGCTCTTTTTAAAAAAGAGAGACAACAATGTGCAAAGTAAACTCTTAAGTTATTAATTCAAGAGCAGCATGAGCAGCAGCAGCAGTAAAGAAACCTGATATATCCATCAATCAACACTGTGGAACCCTGTTTGTTTGCACTAGTTACAGAGTGATGAATAGGTCCTCTGTGTAAAACATCCAGCTCCAGTGTGAGAGGGTAATAAATTATGTTTGTTAATTTTATATCCCATACACATAAAAATCACTAAAACTTGTTAATACACTGTAACGCTGACAGAAAGGTCTGATGCTGCAGGAACCTTTATGCAAAGCTTTTTCATCTCCACAAGTGAAGGTCTCTTGTGGCATTTCCTGCATTTCAGATAATATGATATAAAAAGCCTGAAGGAAGACTTTTACCTACTAATCACTCCATTTCCCAGCTGCCTCAATGGTCTATATTTATCATAAAATTTTGCTTTTTGCTTACACTCATGAACCCCATTACTCAGCAGTCAATGGAGACAAGGACCACCAGGGAATGGAGGACTCTGTCCCCAGGAGGTGCCCAAGAGAGGTGATGTGATGTGTGGTGGTGGTGGTGGTGGAGGCAGGGGGGCAATGATGCCATGGCTCACTTTGATCTGGAGAGCTGAAGGCACATGAGATGAATGGCCCCATTAAAATCATAGAGTGGTAAGGTTGGAAGGGACCTCAGAGATCATCTAGTTCCAAGCCCCTGTCATAGTGGGATAGAGGCAGGCATGAGCTCAGCTGTGGGGCCAGGCTGTGAGCACAAGCCTGGCCTTTAAGCAACCCACAATGAGTATCACTAATTTTATGTCCTCTAGGATTGCCTTTTCCTTGCCTGGTCTCATATGCTTCTTCTTTCCTTTTCCTACTCTGCTGGTGATTCCATTTTTTATTTGGGAGTCTCCAGCTCTTTATCACTCAGTACAGGCATGGCAACCAGCAACCATCAATGGATATTGAGAGTTTGGTCTCAAACCATCCTGTTCCGACAAAGGTGAAGATGAACTTTAGACCTGGGCAGCCAGCACAGACTGTGTAATCAGCTCATCTTGGTATTTCACAGAATCATAGAATATTAGAGGTTGGAAGGGGCCTCCAGAATTCACTGAGTCCAACCCCCCATACCAAGGTGGGATCACCCAGGGTAGTTCACACAGGAACACAGCCTGGTGAGTTTTGAAATTCTCCAGAGAAGGAGACCACAACCTCTCTGGGCAGCCTGTTCCAGTGGGCTGTCTCCCTCACTGTAAAGAAGTTTCTCATGCTAAGGTGAAATCATGTTGAGTTTGTAGCCGTTGTTCCTTGTCTTACTGCTGCAGCCCACCAAAAAGAGATTGACCCCATTCACTTGACTCTCACCCCTCCAATATATATACACACTTCCACATATACACATTCCCAGGCTGCTTTCAAACTGAAGCTTGGACCAGTAAATGCAGTCTTTTAAGCCCAGGTTAGGCTCTTGCAATCTGGTTACTCCCTATGCCCGTGAACTCTTTCCACTGTTGGCTGTGACCTCTGACCAGAACAAAATTTTGCATGCTGCTTTGTGTCCTACAGCTATAGAATCATAGAATGGTAAGGTTGGAAGGGGCCTCAAAGATCATCTAGTTCCAAACCCCTCCCATAGGCAGGGACACCTCCCACTAGTACAGGTCACTCAAGGTCTCGTCCAACCTGGCTTTGAACACCTCCAGGGAGGAAGCAACCATTCCTCTGGACCCACTCCAACAGTTCCATGTCCTTCCTGTGCTGGGGGCTCCAGAACTGCACACAGGACTCCAGGTGGGGTCTGACAAGAGCAGAGTAAAGGGGCAGAATCCCCTCCCTTGCCCTCCTGCCCACACTGCTCTTGCTGTAGCCCAGCACTCGCTTGCTGTCTGGGCTGCACTCAGGCTGCAGGCTCATGTTGAGCTTTTCATCAACCCAGACCCCCGGGTCCTTTTCCTCAGGGCTGCTCTCAGCCATTCACCACCACAGCTATGCTGTTGAAGAACCTTGCTGGCTTGTTCACATCCAATTCTGCTGCAGCCAAGGCTCAGTGAATATGCCTGCAGTCCTGCAGCCTCAGTCAGACTCATGTAAACCAAAGCTGCTTTTCAGAAATCTTTCCTCTCTAGATAAGCTGTTTAACATTGTTCGGTGTATACTGCGGGAGGGTCCAAAGTTTGCAGTGATGCTAAACAGCGTGGACAAAAGTATGCTTGAGTACTATTTAAAACGTTGTCTCAGAGGAGAAGGCAAGCTTGAGAAACTGCTTTGCTCTCTAGAAGGCTGCTTTGCAGCAGTATTTATTTCTCAAGTCATGGCAGTGAGGAAATGAGTCTAATGCATGAGAATGTTGCCATGTTATTAAACAGTGGTGTAAAATCTGCACTTTCTTTCATGGGAATGAGGTTCTTTGCCAAAAACGAGATGCCTCAGCTCTCCCATGGGACTGCATTCTAGTTTGGATGGAACAGAGGAAGCCGCTGTGAGCAGCCAGAGCAGACAGCAGGAGCGATTGTGCATTTGTGGCAGCCTGTTTGTAAGGATGAAGGAGCAGCTTGGCGCTTGGCGGATGATGCAGCAAGCATTATGTAAAGGGTTAGCCATCCTGGGTGGGGCGAGTGGTCTGAACTTGACCTCAGGCCTGCTTGACCCCAGGTGTAGTGGTTAGCCCACTCCCTGTCTGGACCCCCTATATAAACAGGAACTCCTATTCCTCTCTCTCCTGGTCTGCCTGCCTGCCTGATAGCACCACCTTGTTCCTGCTGTTCCTGTCCTACCGTGTGGCCATTTTCTACCACATGGTGGACATCCCTTCCTGAATCTACCTCCATCTGTTGTCATCAATCTGAGTGTATACCTATTTTTTTTGTATCTTGTTTTCCCCTTCCCTATACCTATTTGTAACTCCCTACCTTAAATACCTTTTATTTATTGTTAAAAGTTTTTCTTTTAACTTCCAAATCAAAGCAAGACTGTTCTTTGGGTGTTTTACGCCTTCTCTCCCCATCTAATTCCTTTCTTTCCAAAAGAGAGGAGGGAGAGGGGAAGGCATCCTATTATTATTGTATTGATTTGTTAGCTATATTTCGAGTCCCCTGGGAAGCTTCAACTCGAACCAATACGCATTGCTTGAGGTGAGGCCTGCAGATCTGCCTGGTGTCCCTGCCCTTGCATCTCAACAGATTTGCCTTCAGATGCTGCTTGCTCCTTCCCATGTTTGGGTGTTGCTTTCATTTACACCTGGGTGCAAATCCAAAGTAAATTGCACCGAAATCAACTTCCACTTTGCAGAGGGTGATGCTAAGTAAGAGTCTGACCTGCACACACAAGACAGCACAGCACAGCAGATGGTCCCTACTGGAAAACCAGGAAGGCTTCACTGATGACAGCACTGAGCTTCATCCCCGAAGCCATACAGTGAAAACGAATGTGAAAATAAGACCAGCTTTGTTTGACTTGTTAAACACAAATCCTTTCAACCCCCTCTACCAGCAAAAAAAAAAGTAATTTTTTTCCTAGTTATTTCTATGGGAAACAGGGAGAACTCATTAGCACTGGTGTTTTGAACTGTAGTTTAGTATAAAGCAGAGTAATACAGTTCATTAAAACATGTGTGTTTGATGTTTGAGGTAGTGTTTGCACAAATCCACAGGGAGAGGATACTGTAGAGCTAAAATTATATTTTTCACAGCCAAATAGCATAATCTCATTACCAAAGTTTTGTGATCAAGATGAAAGGTACACTTATTAACTGCAAGGGATGAGCATTTTTCTCTCTGTAACTGCACTTATTACTCACAGATAACCAACCCAATGCAGACTGTTACTTTCCTTTCTTTTCTCTTTCTGTCTTCTCTCCTTTACCACCCACTTCGTTTATGATTCACTGTGAGGATATAAGGAGTGAGGGAAATGTCTGTTTGCCTTTTTCATGGCAAAAGAACATCCTGGAGAGATGCATTTTCTAACATTCAGCTTGGTGATGCAGATACTACTCAGGGAAGACAAAATTTTTAAATCTTTAATTCTTTTCATGACTTTCCTCCAGCTCCTGGCTTTGCAACAGGCTGCTCCATGTGCTGCTCTTCAACCTCTTCCAGCTGGTGAACCCACATTATTTCAAGGAAATTCACAGACCCTGTACAGCAAAAATCCTTACTTTTCTTAGTTACCTTTTGACCCTTAGAAATAATGTGTGGACTCCCAGGCATCTGACTTTACACTGAAAATTATGGATTTAAGAGATCTGAAGGAGAAAGGGTACATCTGCCAGAAAATTATAGCTCTTGTAAACATTCCTCTGACCACATTGTCTTTGGAGAGAAAAAAAAAAAATCCTTACCTCACTTGCAGGATATGGGAAAAATCCTTTTTTTAGCCCTTAGTTCAGTATTGGTGTAACGGCAGTCGGGGTGGCCTTTGCGCTGTATTGTTTCAGATAACTGAAATGAAACCACAACACAGTCAAAGCACCAGACCCTAGTATGGTCTGGTGAACATTCATTTTGCATGTTCTGGTGGACATTTCACTGTGTAAGTACTGGCAGTTCTGGTTCAGAAGGCAAGATAGATTGCCCTGTGAATATTTTTTCTGCTACTTTACAGCTAGCATGTCACATCCGTAACTGAGGCCTCTAAATCAGCAACCAACACTGTTCCCATGTCCTAAATGATGATATGACCCTTTAGGATTGAGTGATGTGTTAATCTTTTCTAATTATACTATACTGTATCTCTTGTATTGAAACATGGTCATGAATAGGGCTGTTTCTGCTCCCATAGATGTAGATGGCAGAAGGCCAGCTGGAGCTGCACCAGCTCCCATCTGCAGCCCAGTGACCATGTGTTTGGAGGAAAATTGAAGAGCTTAGGTTCACGGAAGACACAAGAAATAGAGATACTGGAGCAGAATGAGATCCAAAATGGTGGTTTGAAAGTTCGGTCTCTTTTGCAGTATGATTTATCACGTAATTGTATAATTCTCATGCAATTAAGAAGTAATCTTCACTGTGAAAGTGAGTTTGATCAGCTTGTACAGTTGACGACTAGTAAAGCTGTGTGAAATACTCAGACATACACAAACTATCTTCCTAGTGGAAAATTCCACTTTTTATTGGAGAAAAGGCATCTTTTCCTTATCATAAACAGAGAGGGAGGATGAGAATTTGTCCTTGCTCATCTCTTTACTAGATGTAACTTGAGAACCTTTATTAGGTGATCCAAACTTGTTAGTGTCATGACATATAGACATGACTCATTCATGAATGTGTCTGACTGGGTCCTCACCAATGTTGCCGTAGTGACTACGTACAAGGACATTAAATTGGTTGTAGAAATCAGTCACTCCTCATATTAAATTTCTTGATGCTCCTAGAGTGATAGAAAAATGCTACAGTGTAAATAAAGCTCAGCTCCATGAAATTCAGCTACACAGTGGCCTTACCTCCAGCTCAACAGGGACAGCACAGCAATGCCAACTGCAGGAGTGGGAGTCTAACTTCATCCCTTCTCATTGCTGGTCACAGTGCTGGCTGCAGCACTGGGATGGATATAGCTATGCTTAGAGATATGTGTTCTTCACTTGACAGCTGTCTCTCAGATGTATGTAATTTGATTTTAGCAGTCAAGCCTGTACCTGCCATATCCACCTCTTCAAAGACATTGTTGCCAAAAGTCAAAAAATGAGGGGGGGGGGGGGGGGGGGGGGGTTGAAAAGCTGATACAGTGCTGCTGGTGTCTGTCATTCCAGAGCTGATGTTGAGTACCTACAGTTCAAAAGGGTGGATGAATGATTAGTTCATGTAATTGAGAACTGCTACAGAGGTGTTTATCTACAGACTACTTGCTGCTGCCTAAGCACTTAGTTTAGTTTAGACCTCACTGAAGTCCCCTCAGAGGCAGGTTTGTCCTATAGGCTGGAAAAGTTCAGTGATCCTAGCTGACAGGAAGTTTGAATCTAAACCACTATTTTATTCCAGCCCTTGGCAGCAGTTCTCTAGCAAAACCCAATACATGGAAGGAGCAACAACTGTACCCTTTGTAGTTAGAGTCTGATCTATTGGAAACATCAAGTAGATAAAATAAAGGAGCAAGAGGAGAAAATTATTGTCTGCCTTGTCTAACTATCCTATTTGCCTTCCAACTTCTTTGAAAAAGAAAAAAAAATCTAAAGTGAGCTCTTGACTGTATCTGATGCTATTGCAATAATCATTCCGAGGCCAAAGTGTCACTGCTTATGGGTAGAAAGGAAGGGAATGGGAAAGATGCCCTCTTACTCAACTGGTCAGTCCCTGGTGTGCATTGTGAGTCATATCTGCTTATTGCATTAACAGAAACAAGTTTTTACTCTTTTTTTCCTTTCCTATTAGCAACACATAGCACTGATAGCTAAGGGACTGGATCATGCTCTGACAGAAAAGTTAACTACATTTTCATTGCTGTGATAATGCACAGGCTAGAGGAACACAGCCTGATGTTCAGGCTTGAGGTAGGGTAGTGTTCACAGTTCTGGCAGATAGAAGACACAAATGAGGGGTTTTGCAATGGAAAGGAGACATGAACTTGGCCCACTGAGTGTTCACAGCAGACAGCACACAAAAGCGTGGTTGTATAAAACCTCACCGATTAGAAAACTGCTTGAAATAAGAAACTGGGGGATCTTACCTGTTGTAAACCCTACTCCATGCCCTTTTTTGAGGACAGAGATGTGATCTTGGGTGTACAGAAACTCACCCAGAAGCTGAAAGAGAAGGCAGTGGGGCAAAAGAGGACACCATGTGAAACCCAGGGAATTTTACTGTCCCGAGACCAAGTGTTTGTTCATCACACCAGACATCACTAGCAGGGATGTGGCTGACTTCCCTCTCCCCAAGAAATTCTCCTTAGCTAGACTTGGGACATGCTGTAAAGTAACTGCTTGGTTGATTTGTTAGCTGAGGAGGTTCCTGCCAAAGAATGCCTGTTTAATCTCCTACTTGTGGCATGACTCTGCATTAACAGCCCGAGGGCCAAACGCTCCAATCTGTTTCCAGTGTTGGAAAATAAGATTTAACTAAATAGGCCAGCTAAGTGGGGATTGTGGCAATGTACTTCACACTGTCTAATCTGTCTCATATTTCTTCCTAACCAAAATAGATTCCATTTAACCAGAGAAGTAAGCTGGTGCAGTCATTGCCAGTTTTGTGCGAACCCTAAGCCTGTACTCATTTTCCTACCTCTATCAGTTCAACTTTCCATAAGTTTGTTCTATGCGAATGGACACTGGTGCCAGCAGTCTTTTTTTCCCCCCCAGTTTTCACAGGACTGTTCATGTGCATGCTTTTCTCACTTATTTACACTCACTAGGATACACTCCCAATGTAGATTGCTCTCAAGCAGGCTGCCAGCACGTAGCAGAGGTGCAGCTACCAGGCTGCAATAAAAAGTCTTGCCCTTCAGGCAAAAAGAGGGATAAAGACAAAAGGCATTTATCATTTCCTGTCACTATTATTGTCTCGTAGTTCCTCCTCAGCTAATGCCAGACCTCTGGCAGTGGAGTGAGGAGGGATGGGAGGATTCATGCTGTGCATCCATTGAATTAACAGTTTGAGGGGAAAGGCTTCCAGTAGCTCCTTGAAAAATCGGTTAGAAGTGAACCTCAGGCAAATCTCCTACTCTTTAGGTAAGTCCCTTTGAAGGGCAGGATTTATCTCGTGAATGATTTAGTTTAGCTTAATGGGAAGGTTTTAATTTATTCAGTTAAATGCACTGAAATTTGCAGTATTCTCTTACTGACCTATTGGAGTCAGTGGGAACCCTTCTAGTGACTTCAATGACCCTGGCTCTATAAAACATTTTTTTTAGTTGTATTTATTCAATTTGTTTAGTTACATTAAAGACTTCTAGCACAGGGAAAACATCACTTGTTTTCTGAATGAAAGTTTAATGCTGACTAAGCCTTTCAAAAGTTATGTTTCAGTGACTTAATTCTGTCATCCAACAAAACGAAACATCCAATGAAGTCTGATCTCTCCTAAGGTTTATTGAATGTGGAGGCAACTTTAACATGTAGCAGAGATAAATGACAATTTTCTTCCTATCAGAAAGAGAAATTAAAATGTCACTCTGTATTTTTTCTTCATTTCAGTATTAAGCATTTAATTTAGACTAGAGACTTCCCCCCAAAACTACCAAAACAAACCTCTCAACAACAACAGGAAAACCAACCAAAACCCCAAAACATCACGAAGTGTCAGTGTCTCTACAAAACACTGATGATTTGAAGACAGTATGCTTGAACATTTCAGAATGTGCACCCTCACTGCTGCACCAGCAGGACTTTTATTTTTCGAGCAGCCCAAAATCTGGTGAGACGCTCATCTCTCCCATTGACATAGCTGAATCAGGGATCACTGCACATAGGCTGGAAGCTTGTGATATAATACCTTCATGCTGATAGTTATACACTTGCCTAATTTTACTCCTAAGAATAATCTAACTGCTATCATAATTTTTTCATTTACAGTATAACTAGAAGTAATTGTTGCAAAAGCAGATAGAGGCAAGCCAGATCACAGGCATGTCCTCGGTGCAGTCAACCTTAAAGCAAACTGCAGCCTGTGCACTACGAATCGTGCACGTGCTTTGACTCATTTGCAAATTGTGACATGTTATTGTGATATTTGGCATGTGTACCAGCACAATAATAATAACTAGAACTGCTCATCAATACCTTGCTTTAGTGGGAAGTGCCCCAAAGGCATTTTTGTTGTGTATCCCAGAAGAGTTGCTATTATTATTACCTACACAAAGCTACAAGACCAGTTAGAACAATTTCAAAGATTGCTCCTTAGCAGCTTTCAAATTTCAAAGTTGCTATCTCCTCAGTTTTGAAACAGTACTTCTACATCTTCAACCTGACCTCGTAGCTGCTATTTAGTAACTGCATGAGCCCAGGATCTCCACTGGGAGTCTGCAGTGCAAGATAAAAATCACTTCATTAAAGCCAGCGCTCAGATGGCACCCAGCAGAGGGGACATTAATTTCTTAAACACCACCAAGCTGATCCCTTGCTACTATCTGTCTGTGGCCTGAGCAGAAGCTCTTGCAGGATACTCCCCAGCTATTGCCGTGCCCTCTCTTATATCTGTATGTGTCCCAACCTTCAGGAAAAAGACTGAATAACTTAGTTTTGACTTAGTTTTGTGCTTTTAGTACCAGAAGTGGCCCTGGATACTCTACAGCTCTTATTGTTTTGCCATTTTTTTTTATATAGACTTTTGCTCTTTGATACTTCTGCTCTGGCCAGCGAGCAGGGTCTTCCTGCCAGCCATCTAATGCCTAAGCAAAACTATGTCAGGGTTTGAAGGCTGAGCCCAAGACAAAGTATTCCCAGTAAGATCTGCTTTTTATACTCTCTTAGAGGATACTCTCTTAAGTATCCTTTAAATGCTGCATTAATTGTGAGACATTAATACACAGAGGAATATCTTTTCACTTAATCATTCCTGACCAAAAGGTTTCTTGTAAACTTGATTAATTTTCTCATCTCCAGACTTTTTATTCTTCTATCTCACTCCTCAGCTGAAGTAACAATCAGCTACTTATCCTGAAAAAAAAAATTGTTTCCAGGCCAAAGGAAATCGTATGAAGCTGCTTTTTCCTTCTCCCAGGCCTACAGACAGGACAACCAAGTCCAGCAGCTTTCTGCTGAGTGTCAGACACACAGTCTTAACAGATGCTGTTCAAGCCTACGACCTGGTTCAAACTGGGAAGATGATGTCTTTTCCCAGTTGCAGATGCCTCGTTACTAAAGGATCTACTCTCCCTTTTTACTGTCAAAATAGAAGCTAAATCTCATTAAGTATTTTCCATAATGATTCTTACTTACCTTGCTGGCTGGGTGAAGAGTCCTGTGAAGCTCACAACTTTTTAGTTTTTTTTCGGTTGCCCTTTGGGGTGATGTGACTCCTTTCAGGCAATAGGTCTCCTTCATCACCCTCAAGCTAGAAATGCAAGGAAGAGGAGAAAGAATTAAAATTCTGTACAAAGGTCAGAGAAAGCTGAAAGCCTGCAACTTGAAACCACTGGCACGGAGCTGCAGCACTTCGTATTTCTGCTGGGAAGTGATCCCACTTGTGGAATAAGAATAAAAGTTCTTGTGAATCTTATGAATGCACTCGGTGAAATATACGCACAAAAATAGATGTATGTGTGTGCATGTGTATGTATTTGTTATATATGTACGTATATATAAAGATGGAAACCTTTAGGTGCAGTTTTCCTTTGAGATCCTTGCTTACTCCTAGGTGATTAGAAAGAATAATAATAACAATAAAACCCCCCAAATGGGGATTAAATCCTCAGGAGAAGAAGTGTTCCATTTATTGAAGCCTTGCTTATCTCACACAGAGTAAGGGGATTATGCGATTGCTTTTGTGTTCTGAACGATTGTGGCTAGACAGTTTCTGACATAATAGACTTGCCTACTGAAATAGAAACATTTCTGTTAGATGGATTTGCAGCTGGCTGCAGAAATGCATTTGTCTGGACAGAAATGTCCCTTGTAACTTACTGAAACACTGCCTGAGTGTGGAAGTCAGGCATTTGGAGGAAGACATACACTGCCTTTTGTTAGGCTCACTAGATGCAGTAGCTTCAGGAGACACTGGGGCTGGCACTGTGGAGAAGGGACCTGAGTTTTTAGGTACTTTTGAATTAAAAATGTAACCCAACAGTTGCAAACTGGAGACTGCATATATAAGAAAAGCTCAGGTTTGGGATGTATTGTTAACTGACAGAATGGCACCAGGCAAGGACCTGATTTACAGAAGCACAGCAGTTATGGAGAGGGAGGTGATTCTTCCCCTTTACTCTGCTCTCATCAGACCCCACCTGAAGTACTGTGTACAGTTCTGGAGCCTCCAGCACAGGAAGGACACTGAACTGTTGGAGCAGGTCCAGAGGAGGCCACAAAGATGCTCAGAGGGCTGCAGCAGCTCTGGGATAAGAACATGCTGAGAGAGCTGGGGCTTTGCAATCTGGAGAAGAGAAGGCTTTGAGGAGACCTTAGAGTAACCTTCCAGTATCTGAAGGGAGCCTACAGAAAGGCTGGGGAGGGACTATTGTCCCTGCCTATGGCAGGTGATTGGAACTAGATGATCTTTGAGGTCCCTTCTAACTTTACCATTCTATGATTCTATGATTCTGTATGCTCAATGGGTATGGGCTGAAAGTAGAGTCTGGAAATATTTCTGTGCAGAGCTCCATCTCTCCAGGCATACAAAATACAAGCTTTTTTTTTTTGATTATCATCATTAGCTTCAAATACTGCTTGGGAGACTTTGAGCTACAGGGCACCCTGCAGACCTCCCAGCCTTGTTTCACTAATTCAGACTGACCTGTGTGCTATCCTCCAGGACTGCCAGTCTGCATTTTCTGGCCACTCCTTAGAAGCATTCAGTCCTGCTTTGCTCTGGCATTGTGATCACAAAGGAGCTTTGAATGTTGGATGCAAATTTTATAAGAGCAGGAGGGAGCCTTTGAATGATTTTCCAGCTAAGCATATAGGTTCCCTGCTAAAGGTGATGCTGGGGCATGCAGAGCAAGGCTCGGTTCCTCTTTCTGTCTCCTGCTTTTCCTTGGGGCACCTCTTTGCCTGCTTTGGTAACTCAGTAAATCCCACATGACAGCAGAGGTGCTCCCATCCAGTGTGTCAGGGCAAAACCAAACCCAAAAACCCCAGGTTGGGGCTTTTGAAAGTCTCAGTGTGCGGTGGCTGCTGTTGGCTTCAGAGGAACAGCACAAGGCCAGTGCAGAGCACATGGGAAATATCCTCCCCCTATACATCTGAAACACTGCACCGGCACAATGCCGAGCCAGATCTTTCGACTGTTCTTTGCTGTCTCTTCCTCCAAATCTCAGTATGTTCTTTCCAAATGTTTCTTCAAAAGAAAATGTGATTTCAGGGCCTCTTGGCTTTCTTCTGTGCCCAAGAAAGGGACAGCCTGAGAGGCATGTGCCCCAAGATGATTGAGACCATCTGTGATGGAGCACAGACATGATGGTCAGAAGGTCTTTTCAGTCAAGGCAGCCCCAGCCCACAGAAGTGTCAGAAAGGGAGAGCAAAGGGTTAAGGTGTGCAGGCTATCACAGCCACATCAGAGCTACTCTCCTTTCCTGTTTTCATTCATCTCTGGCCACTTCTACCAACACACCCACTCCCACTCTTTCCCATAACCTGGTCACTTTGTTTGGATAAGACATTCTGCAGTGTTGCTTTTATTGAGTCTTTTTTTTCTTTTTTCCTTTAAGGTTATGTAATTTTAAAATCACTTCACTTCTAAAAATTACAATAAACTTTACACTTCCCTGCTGTAAAACAGGCCAGCACTGTCACTCATCTGCTCGTTCTGGGGGATTTATGGGCCCCCCATGTCTGATGTGATGCAATCCTCTCAAATGAAAAATCATCACGACTGAGCACATAGCACAAAGAGACGATTTAAGAGGAATGGGAATAATTAAGGCTGCCCCTTGCAAGCCCAGCACAAAGGCATTTCTCAGAGCAGCCTGTGCTCTTAGTGAATGGGCAGAAGAGTATCTTAGTTGTCAAAGATTGAAATCCTCCTGGTCTCCACTGCATCTGTGAGTGAAAGCAAATCCGTGGCTTTTGGATTTTAGCCAGNGGTGCGGGGGGGTGGGGGGGGGGGGGGGGGGGGGGGGGGGGGGGAAGAGAGAACAACCCTAAGATTCTGGGGGAAGTCCTTCCTTCTCAAGCCCTCCAGATCTTTCCAAACCTGTCTTAGAGAAGGGTAGATGCAGAGTTTGTTCTGGTTGCAGCATACACACACCCCCACATGCCTCTGCGTCTCCCTGCTTTCAGTTGTTCTCTCGGTAAAGGACTGAGAGCATCCTGTGGACCCACATATTTGCATAAATAGCAGCTAGGACTTCAGTGCAACCCTATCTATCATCATTTGCTCAACAGCTGCTGTCTTATTTGAGCCCCTGGCTTGACTTTGGCATCCCTTGGATTTGGAGACTCCAGCTACCCCATGAGCTGCTCAGCTTAGTGCCAGTCCAGGGAAGGAGTATTCTCCGTGTCCTATAAAAGCCCTAACCAAGAGCTGATTGAAATCTGTGATTGTTTCACGGAGTCTTCTTGGGGACTGTAGCCTTCTATATTAAACCTACCCGAGGTCTCTCTTCCCGAAGGTCCCTGCTGCAGCCTCCCGTCCCTTCAGGGACCCAGGCACCAGGTCACCACCTCCTGCTGTGCTGCTGGAGGATCAAAAAGGATCCCGTGGTGCACTAATCTTCCCCTCTGACATTTTCTAAGGCACACAACTACCCCGGGGTAGGGGGCTGGGGGAACTGCCCAGCAAATGTTGTCGGTTTACCTATTTACTATGTGCTTGAAATCAGAAGTGTGGAAGCAATTAAAATTCAAACAAGACATTTAAAGGAGAGAAAAAGGCATAGTGGAACTGAAGTAATGATTTAGGTTCTGTTTTAAAAGAGAGCTTTCCCAGAAATTCAGGGGATTTTGGTTAGCCACTTTAAATGCGCTGCTGCAAGACACTCTGCTGCTGGCACGCGTCGCATTAGCAGCTTTTGCCACTGAGCTGCTCTCTCTTTGGGGATGCAATTCACGGCCACAACGTTAAGGGAAATGACCGCTGTAGTTAAATGACAGAGTGGTGATTTCAAAAACATACAACTTAAGTTTTATGTGCTACTCTCCAACTAAAAAAAGTGACTAGTGATCTCAACAGGAACAGATTCTGGCCCAAAGCTTTTAGTAGATCATAGAATCATAGAATGGTAAGGTTGGAAAGGACCTCAAAGATAATTTAGTTCCAACCCCCAGTAAATCTGACTCTCTGTCTAGAAACGTGACAGAACAGAGTACCAGCAAGCATGTTGTAGCAATTCAGGTTTTGGTTACACTGGATTCTGAACTAAATTTTATATACCTTTTTTTTTTTTTTTTTTTTTTTTGTTANTTTTTTTTTTTTTTTTTAATTTCAAATTCCTACTTGGCTTTGTCTTTTCTACAGGGAGGCTTCAGATTAGGTCAACTTGTGGCTGAAAGCACTTTAAAACCATCATCTTTGCAGCACGGTGCACACAGGTGGTGCAACTCAACAACAATCATAAATATAACAAACATGAGGAGTGTGGCAGTGCTAATCACGTTTCATATGAACAGACATTTTCAGCCTTAATGCAGGGGGAAAAAAAAAAGCCTTTGATGCAGCTTCTCTTGTTTACTATAGTTTCTGTGATTGTTGTTTTATGTTCTTCTTCACTTATGATCATGACTCACTGGTATTCTCAGCAGACTGAGTTCAGGGAGACTACCTTGTCAAAAGGTAGACCTGAAAACAGACTCATTTACTCTACATGCTTACTCTCATTTTCTGTTTGTAGGGCATTGATGCAAACTGCTGCTAGTCGCATAGCTACATTGCTTTATTTCATCTGGAGGCACATTTTTAAGCTTTGGGCTGTTCCTGGAGAATTCTGTTAGCATTTCATGGGGGATTTGTGGTAGTTAATTATACATGGTCACAACAGCCCAGCAGCATTATTTCTGTTTGTTCATTTTGTAGCCATAACAGCAAAGTTTGAAAAGTAAAAAATAGCTGTACCCTTCTAGTACACTGGTGTTCACTGGTCAGTGAAGCAGGGCCAATTTGAGCTGGACTTAGTATGGTGTTCCATGAAGAGGTAATGTCCTCAACTTTCTGTCCCCTCTCCCTCCCTGTTTCTCTGGTGACCTACAAAGGAATCAGGCTCTGAGAAGCATCTGGAGGTGAACTCACCAATGCGCAGTCCTGACAGTGCTGCTGTGGCTGTGCTAGTTAAAGCTTGATCCAAATCCTGCCTATCTGAACTTATCAAATCACAGAGACAAAGTTCTTGAGTGTCAGTCAGGTTCACCTTGGTCTCAGAGGCAAAAAGACATTATGCAGCTACATAGAAGGGCACAAGGGAATGTTCTCCTAGTGCAGGCATTCATGCAGTATCCAGCTGATGATTGAGGGTTGCAGCTGCTCCAGCTCTGCAACTGTTGCTTAAGAAGGGAAGGTCTTGTTATTGTTGCTTCCATTTGGCTTCATTAAGTAATAGATTATACTCCATTTTAGAGTTCATTTCATAACAGTCACAAATGAACATTGGTTCTGCTCCAGCAGTGAAAACCCCATAATTGTCTGAACATTGAGAGAAGCACATTAACTGAAGCTGCAAAATTAACGTGTGATGATGTAGAGTCACTCCTGCTTGCACTTCCCCTCAGCACATTTCCTGCACAGATAGAATACAGAATTGGTTACGTTAGAAGAAAGTGGTTGGAGCCTGTCTTTGGACACATGGTGAGCTTCAGTAGACGTTAGGAGGAGATGCCATCTGCTGGAGCATTTGGACATTGTCAGAAGGGGAAGCGGGGCTGAAAGCAGCTGTGAGCAAATCAGAGAATCATAGAATTAGGGAATGGTAAGGTTGGAAGGGATCTCAAAGATCATCTAGTTCCAACCCCCTGCCATAGGCAGGGACACCTCCCACTAGTACAGGTCACTCAAGGCCTCCTCCAGCCTGGTCTTGAACACCTGGTNGTGCCTACCCAGGTGCAGGACCTTACATTTGGCCTTGTTGAATTTCATGAGATTGGCTTGGGCACACCTCTCCAGCCTGTCCAGGTCCCTCTGGATGGCATCCCTGATACAGATAATTGCATTTACTACTCTACATTCATGAGCAGACACTAGCTAGGGGTGAATCCCACCTACTACTGCTTTCTCCGCAGCTTGGAGTGCCGAAGCTGCTGCTCTTCTCCCCGTGGGTTGGTTATCCAGGCCTTGATGGGCAAGCAGCTGCTGAATCACAGCCATCACCGCAGCTTGCCACTGCTTGAGGCTGAGAAGGAACATGTGGAAGGGAAGAGATTAAGAGGTCAAATAGAAAGATTTAGGACAATCAGTAGGAGTGAGTATAAAGGAGAACACGAGGTTAAAAAAATCTAAAAATGTAAGGGGGGAAAAAAGAGCCTAGAGAAGCTCCCTTGGAAGAGAAAGCTTTTAATAGCAGGAATGCAATAACAATAATTGCCATCAATGGGGACTGAGAAATGTGTGCCTCTGATCCAGCAAAATGTTCAACTTCAGTGAGTAATGCTGCTGACATCTTAGTTAAGCACTTATGCAAATGCCCCAATGATCAACATAAAATTAAGCCAAAAGCAGGAAACAGCATAGCAAGAATAAAACTGTTTTGCCTTTTTTTTTTAACTCAGTCCTCTGATTCTCATTACTGCTTTACTCTACAACCCACTGTGTTTTCAAGGTAACTTTGAAACTTTTAAGGTGGTCGTAGAGATGTAGGTAGAGCTTAGTGCTTTCTTCATGTCCCCCCAGTGTGTGATTGGACTAAATGTGTTTTTAATATTGCTTTTTACCACTCTGATTTTTTTTTATTTCGTTGTTGTTGTTCACATCAGACAACAGCAAGGCAGCCATTAGACATGATTTATCAGGAAATATCTGAGGCTATGCCAGCTGATTAAAAAAAATAAAGGGAAACAAGCACAACACACATGGGAGCCTATCTGAATAAGACTCATTGAGCAGCAGTCATGAGAGAAGTTCTCTGTAAACTGGAGTTGGATGAGCTGACAGTAACAAAGATACCTGTGTCAGTTTGCCATGGAAAAAGAGAAGTGCTGCCTCACGGTACATATTGATAAGAATTTTAAATGATAGGCTCAAGCCTATCTTTTAAGTCCTTCTTTAGAGTTAGAACGTATGCAAATATCTATTGCTGTGGGGCTCTGCTTTCATTTGGTACCAGAGATTCATCTCAGAGTCTTGCAGGGAGGCATTAAAAAAATTGGTAGGTTCAGCATGATTCTGCTTCTGTCTGAGTTCATGGGAATTGTCAAGTGCCAGTAAATGCTCCCTCTGACTCTAAGGCTGATGTAAAGCCTATTGAGAACCATGAAACATAGATCTTGCTTTAGTGGCAGGAGGCCTTAGCATCATACTGCAGTGCGTCGTGGAGCTGAGAAATAGCAAGAAGATGGCCAGGGTGAAGAAGACAAGAGTGGGAGAGAGCACACAAACAAAGAAAGGTGAGAGCAAAAATGTAGATGCATCATGTAGATGCATCATGTACATGCATCAGGGTTGCCCAGGGAGGTTGTGGCTGCTCCCTCCCTGGAGGTGTTCAAGGCCAGGTTGGAGGAGGCCTTGAGTGACCTGTACTAGTGGGAGGTGGCAGGGGGTTGGACCTAGATGATCTTTGAGGTCCCTTCCAACCTTACCATTCTATGATTCTATGTATCTGTTTTGTGTTGTCAGCTTAATTCAACTTGATAGTTCCATGTCTTCCTTTCACCGTCAACAATCAATAGCTTATGACTTGGAAAACTGAATTGTTAGAGACTTGTAAGGTTTAATCTTCAAAGTTTTTCAAAGATCATACCTCAAAGATCTTAAAGATATAAGATAGAAGGGTGATGGGAAAATAATAAGCAGTCACCTAAGTAGCTGTGTAGATGGGTATGTAGTTGGCCAATCAGTTGACCATCTTTCCAGAGATTTAACAAAGTGATTTTTGCTTGAAAGTTCAGATCTTTTCTCCCTCACTTGGATCCTGAAACTGGCCACTGAAGGATCTGCAGTTTGTTGCAGCTCTTATGCCGGTTTCTGTAAGGTGTCACTCCATGAAGCAC
Source organism: Ramphastos sulfuratus (assembly GCA_013399055.1). Lineage (NCBI taxonomy): Eukaryota > Metazoa > Chordata > Aves > Piciformes > Ramphastidae > Ramphastos > Ramphastos sulfuratus. Next base: position 9,627 of record WBNM01046304.1, on the reverse strand, counting down.
CCCACCCTTAGGCTTGGGCTCACCTATTTCTCTGGTTGAGGTGGGCAGATGGACATGCTCCTCCAGACCGTATCCATGGTATTGGAAACATCATTGCTGGCTCCTTTGAGAAACAAGGAGACACCATTTGGGTGATTGCTTCCAAAATGGCTTTCTGGTAAGAGGAGGGAGGACAAACTTGTACCTTTTCAGGTTTAACAACTACTGAAATTCAAAGGTCTCCAAGCTTCCTGAATGTAGTTCTTCTATCTGAAAAGCTTTCTTTGTGCTTGTCATAAGACTTTAACACCACAGAAGACAGTAACACAAAAGAACTTCTTTGTCAGAATGCAATCATACACCCAATGTAATTTAGCTAAACTAGTACAATACTAATAACAACTCCAATAATAATAGCAGTCAGAGGATGTCAGGAAGTTGCAGATCCTACCATCTGAAGAATTCTATGTGTAATCAGAACCCATGAACAATGTTGCTGTTCTCAGAGATGCAAGGCTTCAGCACCTCTTTAGTGAAAAATAAGGGATGATGTCCCTTTCCAAAATGTGCCAAATGATGCTTGAGTCAGTCCTTGTGCTCTCAAATCCTATCTGGAGCACCAAGGGAGCAGTTAGGCAGCTGCCTTCTTATTACCATAAAACTCGATAGCTTTTTGCAATGATGTACAACAAATGTTTTGTTTACTTTTAATGTGTCTGAACACAGACACACTGCCAAAAAACTAAGTATCTCCAATCAAGTTTGGTGTTAATTCTTTCCTATCTTCACTTGGTTGCTTACAGATTTGGCAGGAGAAGGAATGGACAAGATTTAGGACAAAATAAAAAGTAGCTACAATCTCATGGTCAACTTGAAAATCTTTTAAGAAATAATGGAAAGACTGAACGTTTGGAAGTTTAAAGAAAAAATAAATGGTGGTTTTGTGAAGCTGGAACAAAATAGGGAGAAGGGTACCAAAATACCTTAATTTATTGTTTAAAACAATTACTCCAAGAAGGAAACTTGGCACTTGAAGATTTTATTAAATCAACTCGGAGGGATCTGGTTTTTCAGCGAATGAGATAAATGTCAAATGAAGTTTTTTAGGCACTCACAGTACATCACATTTTCCTTCCCTGAGAAAACAGAACAAAAAATGTGCATAAATAAAATGACTTACATATGTAAAAATCACATTCAGTTTAAATAATCTTTTCTTCCTGTCTGAATGTATCAACAGTGTATCAAAGCTTAACATAATCTTTTAAGAGTATGATTATTTGAGAATGTTTTTATCCCCTCTATTCCTTATTGTTAACCTACATCAAAGCAAACATGTAAACACGTATTTATCTGGGTAGCACCTTTAATTTGGTCTGCTGTGGTTCTGAGTGCTTCCTATGTGTATGTGGAAAGGGACATTCAGGCAAATCAATAATAATTCTTTGCAAAAAAAAAAAAATTTTTTTTTTTTTGGTGCTCATCCATTTAGCAACCTCTCTCTTGTTGCTCTGTCTCTCATCTCCCATTTTGTGTTTTTCAGACTGTTCCAGCTCCTGGAAATGTTTATTTTTCTGCTGCCTTCTCTTTGCTAGCACAACCTAATGCTGCCAGGTGCATTCCTTGTGGAGGACAGGAGGGAGGACTTGGCATGGTGACAAGGGCATGCTGCTCTCATCTGCAGCCTTCAAATGTCCATTGCCAGTTAGTCCAGAGGCCTTCCAGCAATTGAGTCCTTTGCATTTTAATGCGGCAACAATCTTAGATGCTTATATTCCTTTTTCTTGGAGAAAAGAGATAGAGAAAGGACAATCTGAGAAAATGCTAAAGTGCTTCTGGGTCTCATGGGGTCAGAAACTATGGGATAATGCTGATCCCTTCATGCTGACTCTGTTCCTTAAAGATCCCAACCACAGGAAAGAAAGAAGTTTTATTTCCATTTTCTCATCAGAGTGCCACCTGATTATGCCTTCCCAATGCAGGAGAGGGAGGGTACAAACAACTTAAAGAGCTGGGAGGGCACTGAGGGAATCTTTCAGTCCCAAAACACTGAGACTGGTAATCCTTACTCAAGCTAGGGAAGGCTATTGTTCAACACTCCCTTGATATTTAAGCTGTCCAAACCACTGAGTCATTGGGCCTACTCTTCTGAGTCATTTCAAAAGGGAGGGAGTGCTGCTATTGCACAGAGGACTTTAGCAAAGCCCAGTTTTCAGGGAATATCCCACTGGACATATCCTCTGCCATCTAAATGTGATAAATATTCACAACTCGTCAGGGAAAAGATAGGAGATGGAAAGCAGTGATGAGCACAACAGGTCAGCTGACTTCTGTCTTCAAAAGAGAGCTTTCAGGCAGTTTTCCATCCCTGCTTCACATGATTCACACTTCCCTCTCCCAGCATTACTGATGGGTATCTCAAAAGATCAGAGAAGGAATGAAAAGAAAGTTTGTTCCTTGCCAGCTCAAAACATCAGCCAGAGACAACACAGCTCCAGGAAAAGCCACAGAAGAGGAAAAGTATAGAATCATAGAATGGGCTGGGTTGGAAGGGACCTTCAAAAGTCATCTAGTCCAACCCCCTCTGCAGTCAGAAAGGGCATCCTCAAATAGATCAGGTCACCCAGAACCCTGTAAAGCCTCACCTTGAATATCTCCAGGGATGGGGCCTCAACTACTTCCTTCGGCAGGCTGTTCANTGCTTGTATATTGTGCTAAGCTGTAAATAGAGCTTCAGTCCTTAACTTCCATTCCAGCCCACGGAGTATAGTCTGGGTGATTTTTACAAGGGTGGGGCGGGGCGGGCAGGTAACTCCCAAACCATCACAGGGCTCCAGACCTGGATGCAGTACCCCAGGTGAGGTCTCACCAGAGCAAAGTAAAGTGGCAGAATCACCTCTGGATCTGCTGGCAACGCATCTTTTGATGCAGCCCAGGATGTGATTTGCCTTCTGGGCTGCCTTCCGACGGCTCACATTGCTGATTACAGAGTTGGGCAAATCCATTTAGCAAATCTATCTGAAGCTCTCTGGCAACAAGCAGGAAGGCTTAATGGTCACACAGACTTTTGTGCTAGGCATCTCTGGCACAAGTGTTTGTCAGGTTGACCCTGCCCTTGTGTGGAACGATGCCGCTTGGTCTTGTGATGTTACTGAAATATGGAACTCTGTCTTCTGAGAAAAAGCTCAGGGAGGTCTTAGAAAGTAAAGCAGAAAGTTTCCTCTGTTATTACTGTCACTGAATGCCTTTTCTGAATCCAGATCTTCCATATCTCCTACAAATCTGTACTCTCTTTTATCACTTCTTCCTCTAATATAATGATCATAGAATCACAGAATGGTCTGGGTTGGAAGGCACTTCTAAAGGTCACCCAGTCCAACCCCCTCTTCAGTAAGCAGACGCTCCAACTTGACCTATTCAGGGAGGAAAAAAGCCCATATAAAAGCTCACAGAAGTGATCCTGATTCAGTTTCCAGTCCATATCTTCCCTTGACAGATAACAGCTGTATGCCAGTTCTGGGCTCCAGGAGAGTGCAGGAGAGGCCGTGATGATAAGAACTTCTTAATGATCCTTGTACTTTCCTCACTTCTTAAAACATGCCTGTGGTAGTAAGGATTCGTACGGTAACAATCCAAATCATAAGGTAGTGATCAAAATATGGTAGCTTTAATTCTTCCCAAGATAGGAACATTGGGATTGTGCCCATTGTATCAGATTTTCTCATGTTGGCTTCTAAGGCAGAAGATGAGGACAGAGATTATTGAATGTATAACTCTGGTGCTATAAAAGCTGTGCACATTTGTCCTCAAAGAGGAACTGAGTTTTTTCAGGTACAGGCAGAAAAACATCATAACCAGACTTAGGCATTCCATGGCTCTGCAGGCACAGGGACCATTTAATGGACAGGGTCATGCAAGGAGATCTTGGCCAGAGACAGTAGTCCCTGCAGGATTGTTCTAGCTGGCCTAGGTTAAAACAGACTTCAGGATGCTTTAGCTCACATGTAGAATTGTTTTGGCATCTCTAAAAGGCAGAATGCAGGGTATGGGAAACCTCAGGTTTTATCCTTGATTTTGGAACTGGTGGTCTTCTGGTTGGTTACAAAAAGTACAGCCAAGAATGTAATTACAAGTTCCAGCGTGGATGGATTTTGGGTCTAACAGATACCTATTTTCTATTTCCCATCTTGCTTGAAAGGAATTTCCACTTCCTTTCAGTTCTGTTATATAAAAAAGGAGATTGAGAGATCTGACAAGGTTCAGACTATCAATGAGCTGAACGAGGAAGATGGATCAAGTTAGAAAGTACATTGTGGAGATCAGTTGTCAGGTTCTTAATAAAGGAGTTTTGTTATTGGGGCTAAGGCCAGAACTTTTGATGTGCCACAGACACATAGATCTAGAAGATGTGATAAAAGAATGCTAAAATTTGCTCATAACACAAATTATTCAATGTAAAACTAAAAGGCATCTGCAAAACTGGAGAAAAGGTTTCTGAAAACTGAATGACTATATGATATGGTGAATGTCTATAAATGCAGAGTAAGAGATGGTTAGAAGAAACAGTTCTGTGTATATGTACCAAATAATGAGCTTTGACTTAGCTGTCACTGTTCAGGAGAGAGATATTGAGTTATCATGAGTAGTTCTCTGAAAATACCAGACTCAACAGTTATCAGAAAGGCAAACACAGAGTATTAGAAAAGGAACAAAAAGCAGACTACAAAACATCATTATCCCAATGTTTCAACCATTATTCACTCATATTTTGACTGCTGCCATTCTGCCTAGAAAAGGATCAGAGAAAGGCAGCAAACATGATTAAGGTATGAATAGCCTCCAGTTGGAAACAGATGAAAGAGTACAGTACTCTTCAGCTCAAACATGAGAAATCTGAGAAGACCTGACAAAGACATACAGCTATGGACGATATGGAAACTAAGGGAGAGGCACTCTTTGCACTCTCTTCCCTGTACTCCAGCCATTTATTACCAGCTGCTGTAGGATACTTGGGTAACTGGTGATGTTTGCAAGCTCTTATGGTTTTTTTAGATAGGATAGGATAGGATAGGATAGGATAGGATAGGATAGGATAGAATAGAATGGAATGGAATGGAATGGAATAGAATAGAATAGAATAGAATAGAATAGAATAGAATAGAATAGAATAGAATAGAATGGAATGGAATGGAATGGAATGGAATGGAATGGAATGGAATGGGATAAGATAGGATAGAATGGAATGGAATGGAATGGAATAGGATAGAATAGAATAGAATAGAATAGAATAGAATAGAATAGAATAGAATATAGAATAGAATAGATAGGATAGGGTAGGATAGGATAGGGTAGGATAGGATAGAATAGGATAGGATAGGATAGGATAGGATAGGGTAGAATGAAATGGAGTGGAATGGAATGGGATAGAATAGAATAGAATAGAATAGAATCTGTGATAAGTGAAAGCTGTTACAGCCAACTATAACTTGTATGGGAAGCTTGGATCTTGCTGTATTGTAGATGCACAGTATTAAGGGCAGCAGAGAAGGTCAGGCCAAAGTTTCTGCTGAGGCATCATTTAGGACGAAGAGAAACAAGCCAAAGTGGGCAGAAATTTCCCAGAATACATTGGCAACTAGGCAGAATCAGTGCTTTGGCCTGACTCCCAAGCATACTGGCTCTCTGTGCCAGCACAGGAACAAACCTAGGCAGTGTTATGTAAGTAAGACAGGTCAAATTCCTCCTAATGGACAGGATTCACAAGTATCTGCTAGTCTTTGACTATGCCTCAAGTCTAAGGGTTGTAGCAACTCTACTAGGCAGTAGTAAGGGGAATCACATGTGACACTTGGTTAAGGCATTTTAGCACTATGAAGTTGTCAGCTACCTATCAGCAATTGAGAGAAATGAAGGAATTACAGCAGTATTGTTGTAATTATTGCTGCACATGATCTGTTGTCATCACTCCAACATGCCCTATGTTAAGGAATATCGTGAATAATTTTGTCACACTCATACTAGTAATGAAAACTAACACATTTTGAATGATTACTAGTGCTGTCAAACCATGCTCTCAATTGAATATTTGAAGTATCTTATAGTTGTTATTTTATCATCAATCATAAATGGTACCATTTTCATGAGGGATCTCAGCTCGGATGAGGATCCCACTTCACTGTCTCACTAATCACATCATCACATGGCCTCGCCTTACTGTGGCAGCACCATGTAAGAGATGTGAAGTGATAGACAGAGTGCATGCAGCAAGGCTTATTGTTGCTGGTGGTCTTGGATTTGAGGATAAAGTGTTATTTCACAGCATAAGAATGCTCAGGAGTGTCTTTGATGCTGGAACACATGGTTTCCTAAGCAGGGAGATTCACCTCTGTGTCAAGTGTGGGCAACTTAGGGTTAACGTGTGGCACTGCTTGAAGCTGGCAGCAGAGAAAGTAGAAGTGTCTGAGAAACTAATCTACATGTTGGAAGTGGTGTGCTGGAAACATTAGCTTTAACCAAACTAATTTTTCTTGTTTCTGAGTTTGCTCAAGGGCACCACAACATCTCTCCAAGGCAAACATTGTGCAGCTCTGATAGTACCTCAAGAAATCGTATGGATGTGCTCTGTTAAAAATGGGAAGGAGCTAAAGGTCCTTGCCAACACACTTTAGAACTGACTATGTCTTAATTTATCCATGGCAGAATGTCTTACTCAGTAGGTGAGAATTTAGCATTGAGTATATTGAGTGGCAGCCAGCTCAGAGATTGAGTCTGATTTACTGTAAGTCTTGCTACATTCCATCTGATCGTTATTGTCCTGAACAAAATGTTTTTAAAGTGTTTTTATAGGGGTGAGTGATTTATTCAATGATTTATACCATTTTGGAGGGATTAGAGGATGAATTTAAGTCATCAAATACTGTCATTATGGCTCAATGACTACATTCTTTATCAGTAGAAAAAAATCGGTTGTAATTATGCTCAAGAAGACAGAGGCCCTTTATTCAGCAGTTCCCCCAAGAACAATGATATCAAAGATGCTGATAGGTCTCTCAGCTGTAAAGAGGGCTGTCCTTCTTTGTTAGGAAGGAATATATCAGCTGCTGTCTGCTTATCTATAAAGCCATTGTGCCATTTATGCCACATATTTTCAGTATGCTGTGCCTTTAAACATCTACTCCTTGCAGAGCCTGGGGATTCTTATACATGCAGAGCTGTGCAAACTCTTGGGGAGGCCTCACTTAAGATGGTGGGAGTTTTACTCCTAATTTCAGTAGAGAATTTCTCCCTGCCAGAGATCACAGAGTAAAGAAATGGCAAAGTCTTTGTGGTGACTCTCTGGAGACCTCTGCTTACACAAGATTGTAATGTGTTAGACTGACCCTTAGGAGTTTTTTAACACTTTTTTTTTTTTTCTTTTAAATTTTTTTTTTTATTTACCTAAACTCAAAGCTGCCCTGGCTAGTAGACTACTAGTATCTCAAGTATCTAGTATCTAGATCTCAAGGCAGGTGTGCTTTCCACCATTGGACTGAGCACTGCAAGATTTCATTGTGCCCAGTTTATGTGTAATGATGGTAGACTAGCGGTGTAACCCAGAGCTTTCATTTTCTCCTTAAAGATATCCGGTGAAATCATGTAATCCTGTCCACTTGACCTCTGAGCTAGCTTTTCAGAGCAGCTTTTAGCAGCTTAGGAAGACTTAGCTCAGAGAGGAAAATCAGGTCATGCAGCGTGGTGTCGACAAAGACTAGATACGTCTGATTTGAGCCAGGGAGGGAAATACATTGGATCATACTATAAGGTCTTCTCAAAGCCTTCTCTTCTGCAGGCTGCAGAGCCCCAACTCTCTCAGCCTGTCCATATAACATAGCTGCTGCAGCCCTCTGAGCATCTTCGTGGCCTCCTCTGGACCAGCTCCAAGACTTACATGTCCTTCCTGTGCTGGGGGCTCCAGAACTGCACACAGGACTCCAGGTGGGGTCTGAGAAGAGCAGAGCGAAGGGACAGAATCCCCTCCCTTGCCCTGCTGCCCACACTGCTCTTGATGCAGCCCAGCGCTCGGTTGCTGTCTGGGCTGCACTCACACTGCAGGCTCATATTGAGCTTTTCATCTCTTATCCTTGTAAAATGGGTGTGGGTATAAGATGGGCATTAGAAGTAATTCCCTGAGAAGTGCTCAAGAGATGCAGACCAGAAGCAAACGCCTCTCTCTGTGAGGGTGTTTGGATTTGGAGGTCACTGGCTTCATTGCCCTTCTCTGGATACACTCTGTCAATTCAAGCTCCTTGTAGTGAGGGGCCCAAAACTGGACAGAGTATTTGAGGTATGGCCTCGCCAGTGCTGAGTACAGGGGTAAGATCACTTCCCTACTCCTGTTGGCCACAAAGTCCCTGATACAGGCCAGGATGCTGCTGGCCTTCTTGACCACCGGAGCACAGTGCTGACTCATGTTCAGTCAGCTGTCAACCAACCCCAGGTTCTTTTCCATCAGACAGCTTTCCAGACACTCTTCTCCACGCCTGTATCATTTAATGGAATTGTTGTGACCCAAGTGCAGGACTGGGCACCTGACCTTGTTGAACCTCATAGAACTGGCCCCTGCCCATCAATCCAGCCTGTCTACATCCATCTCTAGAGCCCAAAATTGATTGCCAGCACCAGAGTTTCTGCAGGCTAAACAAAGCTATTAGTGACACATTTGTTTTCCTACTAACAAGTTAACATTTTCAAAAGGAGAAGGAATGGAAAATTGCATGCTGATGACTCATAATAACACTGTTCAGCCCACCTGTCTGGTAATGGTGTTGTTTATATGGGCTCTGTACAGGTTGGAGGTTGATCTCCAGGAAAACAGCTCCACAAGTCCAGAGACCTGGCAGTTCTCATGGACAAGTTAACCATGAGATAGCAGCATTCTCTTGTGGCCAAGAAGGGCAAAGGTATGCTGGGATGCATTAAGAAGAGTGTGATGAGGTCAGAGAAGTTTGTCCTCCCCCTCTACTCTGCCCTAGTCAGACCACATCTGTAGCACTGTGCCCAGTGATGTGCTCCCCAGTTGAACAAAGACAAGGAACTATTGGACAGTAGTTCAAGAGGGCTAGAAAGATGATTAGGGGATTGGTGCATCTCTCTTATGAAGAATGACTAAGACACCTGGGGCTGTTCAGCCTCAAGAAGAGAAAACAGAGATGGGATGTTACCAGTCTTTATCGGTGTCTAAAAGGCAAATGTCAAGAGGATGGAGCATGTCTCTTTCCAGTGATACCAGCCAATAGGAAAAGGAGCAATAGGCACAAACTGGAACACAGCAAATTCCACCTAAACATAAGAGAAAATGTCTTTACTTTGAGGGTCACAGAGCGCTGGACCAGGCTGTCCAGAGAGGTTGTGGAGTCTCCTTCTCTGAAGACTTTCAAAATGTCTCTGAAAGCATTCCTGTGCATCCTGATCTAGATGAACCTGCTTTGGCAAAGGAATTCAACTAGATGATCTCCAAGCATCCTTTACAACCCTACCATTCTGTGATTCCATAAATCAAAGGCAGAAAAGATGACATTTCAGCCCAGGTTCACCTAACTTCTGAGGATGAACCAGTTTTCAATCAGACCATCCCAAACAGGATAAACTTCAGGGCCACGAAGATGCTCA
>WBNM01046301.1:1894-12258 GCA_013399055.1 Ramphastos sulfuratus | reverse complement strand
CCAGTTTAGATCGAGTTTAGTTAATGTATATATTTAATAGTTATTTCCAGATCCTATTATAACATGTATATAGTTTCCATAACATTGTAAAGAGCCTGTTATTATTAAATGGTGGTCATGATGATGTGAGTCTGAATATTTAATATTAATAAACTATATATTAATATTTTTAAAATATCATCTCACAGTAATTAATTACCCCTTCCGTAGCAGCCTGTCTGTGATGTTCCTCCAGCAGATACTGGCATGCTTGAAGTTACCCTGTGGAACAAGGTCTGTAAATGTGAGGGTATTTCTAGCTGTCTGTAGAAGGCTTAATCCACATGAATGAGGACAGAATATGTTTGCTCAGCCTTAAGGACAGAACCTACAGGGAGTCTTAATCATTTCTCGAACTGCTGAATGGAAGGGTGTAGAGACAAGTGATGCTAGACTATTCTTGAAGGTGTAGGGTGAAGTGAGAAATGGAAACAAACACAAGAAAGAACATGAGACTTTCCGATTAGCTATAAGGAAAAGCTTTTCACTGATATCGTACTTAAGCACTGAAATGTTGTCCAGAGAAGCTATGAAATCTTCCTTTCTGAGGATTTCCAAGATCTGTCTGGACAAAGTGCTGAGCAAGCTGATTTAAGTGAACCTACTTTAAGCAGATGGCTGGATTAGGTGACCTCCAGTGGCTCCCTCCTGTAAAATTACTCTATAGCTTTTGTATTGCTAATGAGAAGCAAAATGAAAGTATTTCCTAGGCCCTGAATTACTGCTTCCAAGCCTCTGAGCAGCTCAAACTTGTCCCAAACACTTCAATGAGTTTTGGACTCTACTAGGATAGTAGAGACAAATAATGCCTTGTTACCACCTATTGACATGTCCTGTAATTTTGGTAACTAGTTGAACATACTTATAGATGACAGTGAAGAACAAACATGTAGGTGGAAGAAGAAAGGCTGAAATGTTTAGCTACTTTATACATAACATGCAGTTGCTGCTCAGGATGAAAATACCTTCTTGACAGGCATACTGTATACCTGATTAAAGCCACAATAGGAATGTTTACAAGCATATGAGGAATAAACATACAGTGTGTAAAATACATATGTTAGAAACCAACCCTCTGTAGGTGGTTAATAAATATATACATTGCATGACATCCTGTCAGACCATGCAACAAATTGAAACTCACTGTTGTAATGGTTTATAAGAAAGGTGACTGGAACCTTGATAGCTAGGTTCAGATGAATCATGGACTGAAATAATAGAAAGGAAGCTGTTTACTGTGCTGAAATTTTAACCTTAGTATCTGAAAATAATATTTTCACCCCTATTGACATGTGAATTGCTTTTCACAAAGTCTGGCCTCCTGGTGCTACCCAAATGACCTCTGTTGTGTGTTAGTCTTGTCAAAGCTTAAATTGCTCTTGGCTGTGATTTTCTTTTCTTTTTTTTTTTTTTCCCTCCCGTTTGTTTTCTGTTGCATCTTGCACAGTACTGTGAGCTGAATAGATAGTATAGCACTGTCCATGTAAATAAACAGGTGAAGGCAGCAAGCTTTATATTAAAGCTGCTAAAATATTAAACAAGACTACTGAAAAACCAGCAACACAAACATTTTGATGTCCTGCCCATGATGTTCTTATTCCCCATCCTCCCAAAAAGACTCCTTAAGAGCATTTCTTTCGGGTTTTATGTAACTTCAGTTTTTAAAATCTAACTTGCTTACGAATTTTTGTGGGATTTGAAAAATCATTAGATTCCTCAAGTGCCTAAGTAAAGAAAACTACTGTAATTAGAAAAATTGACTGGCAGACAGAGGACACATCAGAGAAGTTATCTGTAGGTGTCATTAAAAACAATAAAGCTAACTGAGTTAGTCAGCCAAGCTGACCAAATGCTGATGTGCTGCAATGGGGAATAAATTAAGCTAGAAGCATTCATGAGTATAATTCACCCAAATAAATCAACTCACTATAGTAATGTGTGTTTGAAGGAAAAGACCCTCCAGATAATATCTATCTCCACTACGTGGAAGTCTAGAGTCTGATTAGGGATACAGAGGACTACCTAATGCCACTACAAAAGCCTTAGTCATTAGCTTCCCATTTATATTTAATTGAGAATGCAACATATTCTCTGGAAACTCTCGCTCTTCATTGTTTTTTATTATGGTTTTAGATGCACTATGAGGAAAACACATCCTTTAAAAAATAATTTCATGTACCATGGCTATAACTAGAATAATATTATAGTTATAACCAATTAATAGTACATTATAATAAAATATTACATCAACATTTTTTAAAACATGAAGTTCAACTGACAAAGCAGCATACATCTGATTTTTTTTTCAGTAAAACAGTCTTCTAAGACATCCTTGTAAGAAGTTTTAAATCATGAATGCAAGCCGATGGTTTAATGCCTGAAAAACACTCACTGAATTTTTAATGATCTCTGAAGAAGAGTGTCTACCTACATGCTTTTTTTTTTATTTATTTAAACATGGCTTTGTAGAACAAGATGAAATATTTATCTTGTAATGTTGTTGTTAATCTTGTTAATTCAGATATGGGATCTAGGCCATACTCATATCGTGTGAAGGAAAATCATCAGTGAGCTCAGAGGGCAGAGAAGAGGCAGCTGTCCTCGATGGCACCACTTCAGTGGCCTGTGCTCAGCATGCAGTGCTACATGCCTGATCTGCATATTCCTAAAGTGCCTCGTAGGGCATATTGAATCCAGGAGAGCAACCAGGACCACAGGACACTTTCCCAGTACTAATACAGAGATTATTAGTTCCAGAGATGCTCCTCACTGAATTAGAGGAAGAAAAGCATGTCTCCTAAACAAGTGCCCACCAACAGGTACCATGTTGTCTTCTGCTTCTGACTGTCTGTTTCCTCTCTCCTGAGTGTAAACAGCTGAGAAAGATTCTGGACTTGGGTGTGGAAGCTGCAGACCTGTAAGTGCTGTTGTATTTTGAGAAGGAAGAATTTATTTTGGAGAAACTGCTAATGTAGTTCCGGGTAGCTACTACTGTAGTTTAATGACAAGAAGCCTCCTAGCAAGATTTTGGAAATATTTGGGAAAGATTTTGGCAGGATCTAGCCACCGAAGTGAACAGGTGGTGCAACCTGTCACGTTTAAGCACAGTATAGCTACCGACGCCGTTCACTTACCGTGCCTGTTTCCCAGTTCACGCCGGGCACTTTTTTTTTGTCTCACACCCTAGATGAAAAGTCTACAGTTTTGCTCTGGGATGTGATGAGCTGTAACTGCCACCACGCACACTGCGTTCGCTAGATTCCCCTTCCCAGGCAAAGTGTCTCCTATTAGCCCTCCTACAACTGCTACCTCGGGCGTCACTCCCTTCCTGCTTCTCAGTTCACGGTGCCCCATCACCAGGGCACCGCTAGGGCCATCCCGCGGCCGCGGAGGGCAGGCGGCGCCGCTCCGCCCCGGCCCGCCTCTCCGGCACCCCCTTCCTCCCACCGTGTCTCGGCAGCATCCTTAAAATTAAGGGCGGCGCGGAGCGGCTCGGGGTGAGCGGTTAGTCCCGGCGACACAGCGGGCCATGGGCCAGAGGCGTCGGAGCCCCGGGGCGGCGGAGCAGGGCTGTGCTGCCGAGGGAGCGGCGGGCGGCGGCCGCGGGAGGCTAGCGGAGTCCTGGAGGCGACTGAGCTCCCGGCGTGGTTCCTCCAAGCGCGGCGGACCCTCCGCGCCCGCGCAGCTGGTGAGTGGCCGCGACCGGGACCGGTAGCGGGACCCTCCATCTAAGGCATCTCGTGAATCCGGACTTGGGGGTGGGGGTGCTAAGAAACATTGCTGCGCTCTGGGATTAGGAGTCTCCCTTCCCATACGCCGAGCCTGGTTACAGGTGCCGCAGGTGCGAGTCTCCCAGTGCAGCGGCGCAGCTGCCTCCGGCGCGGGTGCCCAAGTCCCTCGGGCGCTCAGCCGGCGTGGCCGAAAAGTGGCAGCTGGAGACTTGCAATTCCATCGTGCTGCTGAGAGGGAAGTGGCAGCTGTCATAAGCGAAAGTCTTAGAGACAGGTAGATCAAAACTATGTGCTTGGGGTGCAGAGGTTTTTTACCTGGAAAGGTGTCTTCCTTGGTGGTGTGTCTGCCTTCAGCCAGGTCGGTGGGATGTGTCAAGAACCTCTGAGGTCCATGGACAGACATCTTGATGAAGATGTTTGCCACAGCATAGATTACATGTCAGGAAAACAAACCTCTTTGTAAAGATAAACCAAAAATTGAGTATTCAAAGAAAAGTGAGTGATATTTATTGGAGTGCTTGGTAGTCTTTTTCCTTGGGATCAGAACCCTTATGTTAAGTGCTCAACAAACACGTACAAACAGAGATTTCAGATGAACAGCTCACTGTACAACCTCCTTTCTCATTTATTTAGAAACAATGTTGTATGTTCTTCCCAAAAGCTGACTCTGAGTGTGGCTGTCTGGAGCGATAAACCTTATTCAACAGATCAAATATATGGTTTCAAAAAAAGAAACATAGATTTATAAGCTTTCGAGTTTGGAGGAAGATGCCTACAGGTTGAATGCCAGTTGGGGAAATATCGTAAGGGTGAAGAGACCTACGGTAGAAAGGATACCATGGCAACTAGAAAGCATCAGAGAAAGTAACAATAGTCTCTTATGGAGGGTGAAGAGGAGGAGCGTTGCATTAATCTTTACCATCCTGTTGCTTAGATTACTATAATTTAGGTTGGTTTCATGTTTTCTTCAGAATACACTGACCTCTCATTGCAGTAGGTGCCTTAAATTTAATTCCAAGTGGGAGCTCTGTCACCAGAACTCATGAGAAAAATGAACAATGCACTTGAGGATTGTTTTGGTTTGGTTATTTGTTTTGTTTTGGTTTTTACTTTAGTTTGTTTTGTAGGGAACGCTGAGTTTCTGTTGTTCTAAAGAAAGTGCCTCTTGTGGCTGACAGTGAAGATAATTCTTGCTCCAGGTTTGGCCAGAATTGAAAACTGTACTAATCTTTGATTAATCATTATATTTCCAGAATATTTCTGAATGGGTGAGCAATGTCTTCCTGTTATCTTCTCCAAAGCAGGACTAAAATGATGTGTTTATACTAGCGGATTTGCGTTATATGTAAACTACTAATTCCATAAATTGCAGGACAGGTGGGAGTGATTGATTCTGGATGTGGTTTTGTTTGCTTATTGTGTTTGTTTGTTTGATTGATTGTTTTTAATTTCTATTACTTTGTTATAAAATACTTTTTGTTAATGGATATCTATTATTCTACGTTTCCTTCATTTATATCCTTCTCTCACCTTTTTTTTTTTTTTTTTAATGAGAGCATAGGATTTTGGACACCATATTTCAATGAGAATAATTCACTTTAAAGTGTTTTCCAAAACAATACCATAACATAGTAATCCTTAAGATATTTCTCACCATTACATTTCTTTTCCTTCCTTCTTGCCCCCAAAACAATCCCTGGGGGGGAAAAAAAAAAAAAAAAGAGAGAGAGACTTAAATCATTTTATCATTAGCATTGTGACTTCTGACTTCCTCTCAGTCTTGCCTTGATGATTCTGTTCATCATGTAGTAAATTCTATTTGTCTGCTACAGTTTACTTTTTAAAAATTGTCACTGGTCTGCAGAGGCCTTCTGGGGCTCAGTGCTGAAGTAGGTGGCTGACACAAGTGGTGTCGTGCACATGCATTTTTTGCTCATGTTTCTTCTCTTATCTTGCCTTCATACCATGTTTCTTAGGTCTATCGTAGTTTCTGACTAGTTTTGGTAAATATTGCTGATCATCTGAAAACTGACCAGACCAGAATGTGTGGACATGAATACCTTAGCTCCTTAAGTAGGATAGCACACCAATCTTTTCTAATGTGCCTTCAGAGAGAGACCAGTACTGTGCACAAACAGTTTTTGATAGGTGAAAGATGATGTGGATAATCCTTCAGCATCTACCTGAAAACTTAGAATATCACTTTTTTAAGAACAGCCTCAGGGGCTTTACCTATGTGACTAACTTGCATCTGTAAACCTGAGATTTATTAACACAAAAAATGTAGTGGAAGCCAGGGTGTGTGTGTTTGTTTTGTATAAAACGTTTCATCTTACAAAACCATTTAGGTAAGTGTTCTTGTGCAAGAAAAGGGAAAAAAATCTTCATTTTTAATAATTAATTTCATAGAATGATAAAATTGTTTCAGTTAGAAGGGATCATAAATCATTAAAGGGACACCTTCCACTAAACCAGGTTTCTCAAAGCCCCATCCAACCTGGTCTTGAGGTCTTCCAGGGCTGGGGCGTCCAAAACCTCTCTGGGCAACAGGTTCCAGTGCCTCACTTACTCTCACAGTGAAGAACATCTTACATCTAATCTAAATCTACACTCTTTCAGTTTAAAGCCATTACTTCATGCCTTATCACTACATAGCCTTGTAAAAAGTCTTAGATCCTTCCTGTCTTTCTTGTAGTCCCACTTTAGGTGCAGGAAGGCTGCTATTAGGTCTTCTCTAAGCTCAACTCCTCCTATTCCCTCAGCTTGTCTTCATAAAAAAATGAGCTTTGTGCCTTTGTATGGACTCACTACAACAGGTCCATGTCCTGCTTGTCCTGAGGGTCCCAGAGTGAATGTCGAAACCCCTAGAGGTGAGGTCTCATGAGAGTGGGTTAAATTTCTTGATCTGCTGGCTGTGATTTATTTGATGTAGCTCAGAATACAAGCTGACTTTCTGAGTGCAAGTGCACATTACTGGGTCACATTGAACTTCTTGTCACACAACAGCCCCAAATACTTCTCTGCAGGACTACCCTCAATTTTCCATCCAACCTGTATACGTGGGTGGGATTTCATCCACCCAGTGCAGGAGCTTGTGTTAAACTGCATGGGGCTTATACAGGTCCACCTTTGAAACTCATGAAATTCCTGGATGGCATCACTTCCCTTCAGCAACTCAACTCAAAATCTGGTGTCATCAACAAACTTTCTGAGGGTGCATTCAATCCCACTGATGATACTGAAAACAAAGATGTTAAATAGTGCTGGTCCCAATACTGACTCCTAAGGAACACCATTTGTCACTGGTTTCCACTTGGATATCGAGGTGTTGACTGTAATTCTTTGAGTGTGATCATCCAGCCAAATTTTTATCATCTAAGTGATCTGCCTATAAAACTTGTGTCTTTCCAATTTGGAGAGAAATAAGCCATGTATAACAATGTCTAATGCTTTGTATAAGTCCAGGTAGACATCAGAATCTCTTCATTTATCCACCAGCTCTAGAACCCTGTCCCAGAAAGCCATCAAATTTGTCAGGCATGATTCCTCCCTATTAAGGCTTGCTATAGATGTAATGTCAAATTCATAGGAGTTTAATTAGTAATTGCACATTGTGATTAGTAGTGAGAATAGCTGTGTTATTTTTCTACATTTGTCTTATTAGGTACTATCTACCAATATTCCAATTTTCTTTTTTTTTCACATGACTGTAGGAATTGCTGATACTGTTGTTTCACATTCAATGAAAAGTTGAGTTTTGATTGTTCCGTAATTTTAACTTTCTGAAGAATAATTTGTAGTCATACTTCTTTGCCAAAACTTGGCAGGGGGGTTGTTTTATTTAGCTTATTTTGATTTTTGTCAATGAGTAATAAAGAGGGAGTTACTTTTTGGCAGAGGCCGAGGAAGGGAAGTATTCTTGAGATGCAAAAGCTTTGGAAGAGCTGACATTGGCTGGATTGCCCAAGTGGCTACCTTTAAACAATCTAATGTTACAATTCTTATCTTTGCTTATAATGTACTGGCCCTGGTTACATTTTGAGAAAAAGGGATTATGTATTGAGGATCTTTAGAAATGAAGCCATTTCAGCTGTTTTTCTGTCTCCATCATCTGCTTGTGTAACTGGTGGCAGGAGGCTGAGTGGAAACTCGCTGCTCGAACTGAGGAAAGTTTTGCCATTCAAAACAACAGATCACAGTTTGGATCATGTTAAATTTCCACCTGTTAAGAGGAATGTCTGACTTATTTCTGCCAAGATCTTGAGTGTAATTTCTGCTTACAGTCTCCGAATTACATGGGTCTTTCAACATTTTAACGAAGAGCTGCACAGTATTGTGTTCTAGTTTAGTAAAAAGAGGAGCTAAATGGCTTTTCTGCAGTGTGGTTTCTGATTACAGCAACTTTTTGTCTTTATTGTTCAAGGATAATAGGTTGTTCTTATTGCTTTTGAGCTGAATTTTCCCACAGGGTCTTTTCAGTAGCTTGGAAAAAAAGCAGTGTCAAGTAGGAAATGTATTAAGACATGAAATATAACTTTTCTCTTTTATTTTACTGTGGCCTCAGTGAAATATAGCTGTGAACCAGATCATTGGTTCTGTCCTAGAGACTGAAAATCAGATGGCTGAGTACAAAGGACTGGCAAGGAGAAATGAGCTACTTTGTGGAAGAGCTGAGTTGTACCTACCTGTGTATGTGGCTGGGTAACAGTATAGGTACAGCAGTTGTCACCCAGTGAGTGAAGAGCTGGATTTCAGAGTGACTTCTTGTGAAAATAGCTTAGGGGACCTTGAACAAAACTTAGCTTGCCCTCTGAGTTCCACATTTGTGAATTTAAGAAATCATTTTTTCTTTCTTGCTTGTTGTGGTAAAAGTGTCTTTGTCAAGAGGCTGGCCATCTTGGTGAGGAAACTGTATCGGAGTCACACAGGAGAGAGATTGCAGCCTATAGTTAAGTGAGAAAATGGTGGGGCCAAGGGCAGAAAGCAAAAGTGCAGGGTTACAGGGAAAAGTCAGAACTCAGGCATGTTAAAATGAGACAAAAGGATTCCCACCTCCAAGATGTGTGCACATCAGCACACAGCCTCATTGTTAAGCAAAAGGAACAAGAGCTCAGCATGTGATGAGCTACAGCATTCCTGGTATAGCTGTGATAAGATGAGGCAGGCTGTATGACTGGAGTCCTGTGACATGGAGATGATGTCTTCAGGAGAGACAGAAGGAGAAAAGCAGGAAGGAGGTTGTGCTTTGTGTGAAGGAGCAGCTCAGCATGTGAGACTAAGGTATGGGTGAGAGCTTGTGGGTCAGGTGACACAGGAAAGTCAAGGAAGACAGAAAGTACCAGCTGGAGGTTGCAGTTAAGACATGAATCACACAGGAATTCTCAATGCACGTATGTCCCTGAGACCTGCCAGGCTGCACCGCAAGGCACTGAGGGCAGGTGGCTGATGTCCTTGTGCAGGCAGTCATCATCAGCCCCCAAAGGTCATAGAGATTAGAATGGTCGCCAACAACTGGAGAAAGGCAAATGTCACATCTGCCTTCAAAAAAGGGCAAAAGCCAACAGGCATTCTTGTCCATCCCAGGGAGAAAAAAGGATGGTAGGGGTGGGAAGGAACCTCTGAAGATCATTGAGTTCAACCTCTCTCCCAAAGCAGGCTCATTCAGGGAAGTTTGCACAGGATCATGTCCAGGCAGGTTTTGAATATCTCCAGAGAAGGAGATGGCACAGCCTCTTGTGGCAGCCTATTCCAGTGCTCTGCCAGCCTCCAAATAAAGAAGTTTTCAATCATATGAGGAGGTTCTAATGGAACTTCCTGTGTTCCAGTTTGTGCTTGGTCCTCCATGTCCTTTTTCTGGGTACCACTGAAGAGTATAACTTCATCCTCCTAACATTAACCATTTAGATACTTACAAGCACTGATAAGATCCCTTCTAAGTCTACTCTTTCCAGGCTAAACAGCCCCACGTCTCTCAACTTTGCCTTGTTGCAGCCCTCTGATGGACTCTTTCCAATACTTCCCTGTCTCTCCTTAATTATGGAGGCTTGACCTGGACACAATACTACACATGTCCTCACTAGGACAGAGTAAATATGGAGAAGAACCTCCCTTGATCTGCTGGCCACGCTCGTAGTGTACCATAAGATATTATTTGACTTCTTGTCCACAAGGACACCTTACTGGCTCATGGTTATCTTATTGTCCACCAGATCCTTCTCCACAGGGCTGTTTTCCAGCAGGTCAACCGCTGGCCTGTACTGGTGCATGGGATTATTCCTTCTGAGGTGCAGGACCCTGCCCTTGGCTTTGTCGAACTTCATAATGCCTCTCTCTGCTCAACTCCCTAGGTCTGTCCAGGTCTTGCTGAATGACAGCACAGCCTTCTGCTGTGTCACCTGTTCTGTCGGTTTTGTATCATCAGAAAACTTGCTGAAGATACACTCTGTCTCCTCATCCATGTCACTGATAAATGCATTGAACAAGACTGAACCCAGTAATGACCCTTGGGGAACACTGATAGCTAGTGGCCTCCAAGTAGACTCTGTAGCTCTCATCAACCCCTCTGTGCTCTGTCATTCAGCTAGTTCTCAATCC
>WBNM01046297.1:36550-73376 GCA_013399055.1 Ramphastos sulfuratus | reverse complement strand
TACTGTGATACTGTGAATTCTAGATCTACTGCCTCAGAATCATGGTGCAGGCAGTGAGGGAAAAATGTATTCCTGGGCTGAGATAGCAGACCTTATAATCCTGAGATAATGAAATCAAGACAAATCTACTGCTTATTCCTTCTTAAAATAGAAAAATACCCAAATCCAGGGGAAAATACTTCAAAAGCTCCTAATTAATTAAGTAAAAGTATACTTGTGATCTACTACTAGCCTAGAATTTGCTCTGAATACTGTCCTCCCACATTTGCAGCCTTCCTTGTCTCTACTACATAAGTTTGTTGCCTGACCAACCTTCACTCTCTGTTGCCCCTCTACCTTGCCCTGGGGAGACCACACCTGGAATACTATGCCCAGTTTTGGGCTCCCCAGTTTAAGTGAGACAGGGATTTGCTGGAGAGAGTTACAAGGATGAGTGGAGGACCTGAACATCTCTGCTGTGAAGAAAGACTGAAAGCCCTGGGGCTGTTTAGCCTGGAGAAGGGAAGGCTGAGAGGGGATCCAATCAATGTCTATAAATATCTGAGAGGGGTGGGCATCGAGATGAAGGTGCCAGGCTCTTTTCAGTGGTGCCCAATGACAGGAACAATGGGTACAAGCTAGAACACAGGAGGTTCCACCTTATTTTATTTACTTATATATACACCTTGTTAGATGTGTAAGCAGTCTCCAGATACCATTCTATCTGCAAGTTTCTCTCAACTGTCAGGATAAAAATATATATATATATATATTTCTGGATAAAAAACTGGTAATTCTGTCCTACCAGACTTCATGGCAGCATAAATCAAAAGTATTTTTGCAGCTTGTGTCTGCTGAGCCATGGCTCACTTCTGTAGCATTCATTTTCTAGACAGTAACACAATACAGCAGGAATCGTGGCTAAAGGAAAGAATTTGTGAGAAGCAATGGTCCTGTAATTTGTATACATTCTCTGCAGAAGGATACCATGCTGAAGGTTTTGGCAGCTTCCTTGAAATGTTTATAGCAGCCATCATCCTTGCCTTTCCAGAGAAGAGTGATTTATGGGCAGCTGGAATTTACACAGCTTGCTTGGAATCTTCATGGTAGTTCACGGTCAGGAGAAAGCTGGATGCCTTCAAGTAGAGCAATGGAGAATATGGAAAGGCCTGGGGCACCTCTCCTGTGAGGACTGCCTGGGAGACTTGGGGTTGTTCAGCTTGGAGAAGAGAAGGCTGCAAGAAGACCTTGTTGTGGCCTTCCAGTATCTGAAGGGGACCTACAGGAAAGCTGGGGAGGGACTTTTTAGAGTGCCAGGTAGTTATCACAACTGAGGGGATGGATCTAAGCTGGAGGAAGAGAGATTGAGATTAGACATTAGGAAGAAGTTCTTCACTGTCAGAGTGGTGAGGAACCAGAACAGGTTGCCCAGGGAGGTGGTGGTAGCTTCACCCCTGGAAGTTTTTAAGGCCAGGCTGGTTGTGGCTCTGGGCAAGCTGATCTAGAAGGGGCGTTGGAACTGAATGGTCCTTGAGGTCCCTTCCAGCCCTGACGACTGTGTGCAGTTCTGTGCAAGTGGTCTCACAAAGTATCCACAAACTTGAAGCAGCACTATAGCCTTTGTCAGCAAGCAAAGCAAAGGTGTTTCCAGTTAAACTGAAGTAATTAAATCTCCCTGCCCTCATTAAAAAAAAAAAAAAATACAACTGTCTGCTGTTGGTCTGATGAATTACACCAAGTGAATGTAAATTTTGATTTCATGGTGCAAGTGTTAAATTATTGCCACCTAAGCTGCCTGCCAATCCTACATGAAATCCCACCGTGTTTTAATAATTCTCCTTTTGTTTGGGATGGAAAGACCACGTGTTAGGGTTTGAAAGATTTTATGTGCAGAGCCCTAAGCACTGCAGCAACATAACCACATTCAGTTCACCTAATTGGACTGAGAGGAAACTGTCATTCTTGAAATAGTTTGTGGCCCTTTATGTGTCTCTGTGTATATAAAAATCAAACTTATTTTCTTCTCTATCCTCTGCTAAAATATGAGAAACTTGCAATTTAAGATGGACAATTCAATGAATGTTCCAAATTAATCTCAAAGCAACTGTTTGAGTGTATATAAATACAACTTTGTCCTTCTGAATCCCAGAATTCCTTTCTTGTATTTTCTCTGTTATCTTTCATGATACCAGCATGGATTTGGTTTAGATTGCCTGTCTTTACAGTGCATCATTTTCAGACCCCCAAACTGTACAGGTCAGAACAATCCCTTTTGCTGCAGAAAGAAATACTGGGATTTTTTTCCTTCAGGAGAAGTGTTGGCACCAGTGCTGTTGAACATCTTTATCAGTGACATGGACAGAGGAATCAGTGCACCCTCAGTATGTTTGCAGATGGCACCAAGCTATGTGGCACAGACAACTTCCTAGAGGGCAGGGATCNGAGACACTGGCACAGGTTGCCCAGGGAGGTTGTGGCTGCTCCCTCCCTGGAGGGGTTCAAGGCCAGGTTGGACGAGGCCTTGAGTGACCTGTGCTAGTGGGAGGTGTCCCTGCCTATGGCGGGGGGTTGGAACTAGATGATCCTTGAGGTCCCTTCCAACCTTACCATTCTATGATTCTGTAAGTGCAGAACTAATGACAAATTCAACAATGTCCAGAAGACAGTTGGACTCTCTTTTTGTTTCAGAGTTTACAAGGTGGGGGGGTGAGATCATTACTTTTGAAACATGATGATGGGAAGGCACAGCAGAGGACCCTTGTGAAGCCTTTACAACGAAGCCTGTAAATAATGCCCACAACAGGCATGCAGAGTGGCTCCAAAGAAAGAATTATGATGCATTGTCTTCAAATAATGACTTGCAGTGCTTTATCAGCAGCAGCTGTTTACACAACCATTTCAAACATGTCAAAATATGCTGCATGCATTTTTATGGCTGTCTTAAATGCACAAAAGGGAATTGCCACAGCCTAGCTTCACAAACATTGTAAACCTTTCTTGGAGACTCCTCTTTTACCACCATCCTCTTCTGCTCAAACAAATGTGAAGGAAACAGAACACACAAATAAAAGAGCATTAAAATAGTCCCATGTGTCTGGCTAAAACAAAAGACAGGAAATCCTTGCAAATGTGGTTATGAATTGCAGAATGCCTATAAACAGGCTGTCTAGTGTGCTAGGCTTATGTATTCATAATTATTTCACTATCAATATTTCATTGGTTTACATACACATATATATACACACACAAAGAGCATTGGTATAAGTGCCAAGACTGTGTTCTTACTCTGGGATCTGGAACACAAGCCCTCCTGCTGCTGGCTTCTACTTGAGCATTAAAGATGGAACTGAATGAAATCCCTAGGCTCCAGCCCCTGGAAGCTTGATGATTTAAGCTAATTTCTATTCTGGAGACTAAGGTCCAGAGTCACCTTTCAAAGGTGAGTCAGTTCCAGTTGCAAGAAGTCATTCTTTTAATTATGTTTACATGGAACACTTCAGTATTTTTATTGTTTTTCAGACTTTGTGACATGTACCATTTGCTTTAAAGTTTATTAATGTGTTCCTCATGCAGTTGCATTCTTAAGGCAAAAAGATCAAAAGGATTGAGATGTTCAGAGCACGAGCTGTAAGCTAGTTAGATTTCAAGATGATTGACAATATTTGAATCCTCTTCTGACAAACTCTACAAATTACTAAAGAAGAAGGATTCTTCAGTCAACTCTTTTAAACAAATTTCTACTACAGGACTAGACATATCCTGTGGCAAAGGGGAGGGTCTGAGCTCTGCACAGCTCTACAGCCACACCATCATCACTCAAAGCAAAATCATCCACACCACCCTGAACTTCACTCCTTTTTCTTCCCTCCAGCAGATTTGGGTGCACTGTCCTACATCTACTCTTTTATCCCATTGCAGTTCCTATCTGCTCAGCCTTGTGTGAAATCTTTTCCCCTAGCCATATAATCTCCTGATAGTTCACCAGCAGAGTTAATTTGATCAACAGAAATACCACTCATGGCCATATCAGCAGAGTCTACGCAGTGCTGGAACATGCAATTTACTTTTCCTACACTATGGTAAAGTTCTTGATATAGAACTTCCTTTCTCCTAAATATTAAAAGCTGTGCAATGTGTCAAGGCATGCAGCAGATCATGAGTAAACTGTTTTTAATGTAGCCAGCAGTTACTTGGATGCTTGCAGAGAATACAATTTATACATGAAAAGGAACTCATTTGTTCTCTTAGGTCAGCAACTTGATCACTTCACTTGCCACAGTTTTTCATGATGGTCTATTTTATTTTGCTGTGGGAAAAGGAGAACTCACAAACACCAGAACCCCTGATCAAATTAGTGATGAATGTGTCACAGTACACTATAGAATTTTTTGTGGTGGTTGTCATTCACTACTGCAACCTGCAATGCTTTGTGTTAATTTCCATGAGACCCTTTTGGCTTCGTACCTCTTACACTTACCTTTCAACTTTAACTCTCTTGCAGCATACAGGTCTGCCCTGGCAGTACTCAAGCAAGACGATATCTGACTTCAATGTCAGAACATTTTCCCACTGAATTTTACCTAAATCATAGAGTCATAGAATGGTAAGGTTGGAAGGGACCTCAAGGATCATTCAGTTCCAACCCCCTGCCATAGGCAGGGACACCTCCCACTAGTACAGGTCACTCAAGACCTCATCCAACTTGGCTTTGAACACCTCCAGAGAAGGAGCAGCCACAACCTCCCTGGGCAACCTGTGCCAGTGTCTCACCACCCTTACTGCAAACAACTTCCTCCTAACATCCACTTTCAATCTCCCCTCTGCCAGTTCCAACCCATTGCCCCTTGTCCTGGCATTACAACAACCAATGCGAGCCTTTGCCGTCACAGCAGAGCCTAAGACACTCAGAACCCATGTGAGCCTTTGCCGTCACAGCAGAGCCTAAGACACTCAGAACCCATGCGAGCCTTTGCCGTCACAGCAGAGCCTAAGACACTCAGAACCCATGCGAGCCTTTGCCGTCACAGCAGAGCCTAAGACACTCAGAACCCATGCGAGCCTTTGCCGTCACAGCAGAGCCTAAGACACTCAGAACCCATGCGAGCCTTTGCTATCACAGGTCTCATCTTCATGTCTCCTTAGTTCAAAAATATTAATTCCACCTCACANCTCAGAACCCATGCGAGCCTTTGCTATCATAGGTCTACATACAGAGGCTTTTGCATTCAGTCAGATGAATTCCACCTCACACCATCTTCATGTCTCCTTAGTTCAAAAATAGTAAAAATGAGTATACATGTGAATAGTGCATTCATCTGGGGATCTCCACAAGTTTTGGGGCAAGATGAAGTTTTGGTTCTACCTGCAGTCTAGACAATGCAGAGATGGGAAAGTCCTTAGCACTCAGATATCAAGACACCAAAGGCATTAGATGATTGCCTTAGGGAAGTGAGTACCTGAGGAGTTAGCATCAGAATCTAAAAGGTACACTGAGACACATACACACACAACATTTTACCTTAATCTTTATAATTATAAAGACAGTGCTTTTGGGAAGGTCTGTCTCTCATTTGGCAGAAAGATGATTAAACTTGCCATGTCAGATACTTTCACTAATTGAAGATCTTAAGAGGATGAGAACTGCAAACAGGAGTTTGTTTCCGTAACTGCTGAAGATGAGTCAGTAAACTAGGACACCTCCATCAGAAACACCCTGATGCAAAAGACTGCTGCTTTGAATCAGTCCCTCCAAAAATCTTAAAGCAGATATTCCTGTTTGAGCTAACAAATTGTTCCTTAGGGAATTATCTACTTCCTAGGAGCTTCTGTCAAACATTTCTTTTTTTTTCCCCCAACCAAGAATTGCGACCAAGAATCACAGGAATTCCGGTGGGAAGTGACCTGCAAAACACTTAGAGAGGTGCTGTAATGAGTGAATGTCCATCATCTGAAATGAACAGAGCCATCTCCCTCCAGCCTCAGCAGCTTGGAGGAGCTGCTCCTTTGCAGGGCTGTGCTCCTGAAGCACAGGGAGACCACAAGAGACCAAAGGACCGCACGAGTGAGGAAGTGTCACAGTGGTTTTTGTTTATGAGTGTGACAGACTGAGATTATCTTTACTCTTTTTCTAAGGAAAAAGGGCAGTAAAATAATGAACTGGAGAAGAAAATACAGAAAGGTTGTATTTAAAGATGTGCAGGAAAAGATATGGCACACATGAATCTTTAACACCCACTACACATACAGGGTACTTTGAGAATTCCCCCAAATCCTTTCCCTCAAGCAAACCAAAGAACCACCAAAATAAAACCCCAGTGCTCATCTTCTCCCCTCCATGCACTGTCTCCCATTAAGCTAAAGCAGGCCAGCTTCACTGTGGCCTGTGGCCAGTCCAGAGGAGGCCACCAAGATGCTCAGAGGGCTGCAGCAGCTCTGCTATGAGGACAGGCTGAGAGAGTTGGGGCTCTGCAGCCTGCAGAAGAGAAGGCTTCCAGGAGACCTTGGAGTGGCCCTCCACGATCTGAAGGGGGCTACAGGAAGGCTGGGGAGGGACTATTGACAAGGGCTTGGAATGACAAAAGGAGGAGGAATGGATTTGAAGTGGCAGAGGGGAGATTGAAAGTGGATGTTAGGAGGAAGTTGTTTGCAGTGAGGGTGGTGAGACACTGGCACAGGTTGCCCAGGGAGGTTGTGGAGCACAGAAGCACTGAATGTGATCAAGGATCACATTGGGTGCTTCTGTGCTCCACAACCTCCCTGAAGGTGTTCAGGACCAGGTTGGATGAGGCCTTGAGCGACCTGTTCTAGTGGGAGATGTTGGAACTGGATGACCTTTGAGGTCCCTTCCAACCTAAACCATTCTCTGATTCTATTCTATGATGCATTCAGATGGTTTTACATCTGTTCTGTGAGTCTCCATGGTACTTCTTTTGCTTGCCTTAAAATTAGTCCAGTATTCTAACAGCAGTGGCAATAAATAAGCCATCTCCATGTATAAGACACTGCCTTTTTCTTCTTTCTTGTCTTCTGTAACTTACGAAGCTGTTTATGTAACAAACAGCAGTGGTCAGACCACTTAATTAAAGTAAAATCTCATTTTTAAACTCTTTCACAGGCAGAAATAAACATAGTATTTTGAAATATAGCGACCCAAACACAGAAATGCAAACTTATAGGAGAGATGGATTACAACAGCAGTAGAACATAGCTGAATCCAGTGGAGTTATGTCTATTGCAGTGAGATTTTCTAATGAAAACAAGAGGTTTCCTCTCTGAACATCAGTAATGAACTCTTCTAGCCTTGATTTGAGCTCCTGCGAGTAACTAACATTCTACATTAAAGGTGTGACATATTTTTAGCTAGGTCTATAAAGCAGTTCTGCAGCTCCAGCCTAAAACTTTCAAAACACAGGCACATATTTTCAGCCAAAACCAAACCAAAGCCAGCAGCAATTTTAATTCTCTTCACTAGAAATTGTTTTGGCCATGAGGCATGCGTAAAATGGATGTGGTTGTAGCCACAATGGCCTAGGGATACACAGGGTTTAGTGGGTGAACAAGTTGCTGAGGAAAAATTTGCATGCCTAAAAAAAATGTGGTTTTTCTCTCTCCTTGTCTTACTCTTTAGGAAAGAGCTTAGGTTGGGAAGCAACAAGACAGCTCTGAAACCCTTCATGAAAGAAGTTCCAGCAGAGCATAAACTCAAACAATTCAACTCTGGGTCCTCAATGGAGGAAGGAGTTTCAGGAACTGCTTCCTGCTCTCCTGGCCTGTGCAGGAGTTTCAGCTCTGCCTTTGGCTGAAGAAAGGACAGAAAGGTAAATGGGTATTTGCTTTCTGCTTGTTGCCTGACAACCTAGTCCTCATCTCCTCTGGTGAGACAACCATCCTGCTGTCTGCATATCTCTCTGCATCTATAGGGACTGTCCGAAAAGCTCCTGCATGCTGGCTGGTGGGAAACTGGCATGGGCTATTTGATTTCTTCTTCAGAGAAACAAAGTTTTGAACCTTCTTGTAAACAGAGTTAGAATCATAGAACCAACCAGGTTGGAAGAGACCTCCAAGCTCATCCAGTCCAACCTATCACCCAGCCCTAGCCAATCAACCAGACCATGGCACTAAGTGCCCCATCCAGTCTGTTCTTGAATACCTATTTGTTGCTTCAAAGAGAGGTGACTCTATCCCCAATCTTCCCACCAGAGAAAAGAACCAAACTTCCAAGAGCAATCCAAAACCAAAGGGTAAAGCAGTGATGACAAAACAGCTGCTAAGATATCAGCTGCACACAAGGTCTGCCAGCCTACACCTCTGTTTGTCAAATCCTTAAATTGTTGATCAAAATCACTTACAAACACAATACACTGCAAAGCAAATAAATACTTGATCATGACTCAGTGACTTCTGTCTACTCACATACCACAGAAGTTTATCTTTCACAGATTTACAGAAGGGACCTTAAGGATCATCTAGTTCCAAGCCGCCAGCCATAGGCAGGGACATCTCCCACTGGAACAGGTTGCTCAAGGCCTTCTCCAGCCTAGCCTTGAACTCTTCCAGAGAGGGAGCACTCATGACCTCCCTGGACAACTGTTCCAGAGTCTCATCACCCTCGCTGTAAGGAATTTCTCCCTAAGTTCCAGTCTAAATCTGCCCTGCTCAAGCTTCAATCCATTCCCTCTAGTCATAGAATCAGAGAATGGTTTAGGTTGGAAGGGACCTCAAAGCTCAGCCAGTTCCAACTTCCTGCCATAGGTAGGGACACCTCCCACTAGAACACATTGCTCAAGGCCTCATCCAACCTGGTCCTGAACACCTTCAGGGAGGTTGTGGAGCACAGAAGCACCCAATGGGATTGAAGATCACATTGGGTGATTCTCTGCTCCACAACCTCCCTGGGCAACCTGTGCCAGTGTCTCACCACCCTCACTGCAAACAACTTCCTCCTAACATCCACTTTCAATCTCCCCTCTGCCACTTCAAACCCATTCCCCTTGTCCTGTCATTACAAGAGCTTGTCAATAGTCCCTCCCCAGCCCTTCTGTAGCCCCCTTCAGATGCTGCAAGGCTATTCCAAGGTCTCCTGGAAGCCTTCTCTTCTGCAGGCTGCAGAGCCTCAACTCTTTCAGCCTGTCCTCATAGCAGAGCTGTTGCAGCCCTCTCAGCATTTTGGTGGCCTCCTCTGGACTAGCTCCTGTCCTGCTTGTGTTGGGGGCTCCAGAACTGTACACAACCCTATCACTACAAGCCCTTGTAAAATGTCCCTTCCCAGCTGCCTTGTGAATGCCCTCATTATTGGACTGGGAGGCTACCAGCCCTTCCTCCTCCAGCAATGAGTGAAATCCCCTTCACCCCATCCTATATTACACACCACCTCATTGCTTTGTAGCTGTCTTTCAATACAGTAGTTTCTGCTAGAATTTCACTTACTACTTCTCTATTAATTTGCCCAAAAAATGAGAAGACATTTTGGGTTCAGGTGTAAATAGGTTATGCGACTCATGGAATCATAGAGCAAACCAGGTTGGAAGAGACCTCCAAGCTCACCCAGCCCAACCTATCCCCCAGCCCTAGCCAATCAACCAGACCATGGCACTCAGTGCCCCAGCCAGGCTTGTCTTGAACACCTCCAGGGATGGTGACTCCACCTCCTCCCTGGGCAGCCCATTCCAGTGCCAATCACTCTCTCTGTCTGTGAAGAACAAATAAAGTGCCAACAATAAGACTGCCAATAAAGCACAAAACCAAATACTTCAGAAAGAACTGCCCTCTTCTGTACCATGTCCCTTTCTTCATCTTATTCTTCCTGTTTCCTGCAAGGTTTTAGTGAAAACAATCTAAATATGAGAACACTGCATTAACAGCAGAGCTAAAAAGAGGTTATAAAGCTGCTGCTTAACTCACATGTTAACAGGGACCAGTAAATAGCTCTTCATGATCTCTTCACCCTGTGCTGAAAGAGAAGGTTGAAACTGGGAGATAGGTTGCACTTGTTAGTGGGCATTTCAGGGCTTTCCATTAGCTTAAAAGCTTTCTATCTGCCTAATTGCAGCTAATTGGTACCATCTGGGGGACACAACAGGCAAGCTATGATTTTCTCCCTCTTCCTAATGGTCACAGAGGATGTGCAGAAGACCAAGGCCAAAGTCTATTAGGACATTTGTGACCGTGGCCACTCTCGTTGTGTTTCCATTCTAAGTCACATCAGTGCAGTGTTTTATGTTCTGTGAATGGATATTTAAAGGGAAATTATAGCTTTCAGTGGCAAATTACAACTAGATGTGACCAAGAGAGGATTAAGCCCATCATTTTTCTTAAGAGCTCAGATGGTTGGGGTAATTGGATGATAGCTGTAGGGCATCTTTTTGGTCTATAATTAGGTCATTTCTTTCTCGTCCTCTCACAGTGTGTATAATTACAAATTAATTTGAAATCCAACTGTGTGTAAAGAAAATCAATTTAATATAATGGAAGTGCAAAAGCCACAGGATATATATTTTTTTTTTTAACAAGATTTTTTAGTGTTTATGCCAAAATATTCAATCTGGCCCAAAGCCACATCCCTATGGACTGCAGGGCTCATGTTTGGCTTCTTTCTTAACTTTTCTATGAGTATGAATAAATTTTCTCCTTTAAAATAAACATTTCATAGCCCCACACTTCCTTCCAAAATCTGTCAGAAGGTGTCAATAGCACAAAAAGCCTGGGGTGGAGGGGGGAAACCAAACTGAAAATTTGCCATAAGAGTTTTGACAGGGAACCACCATCAGAGGACTTACAGGCAGCTCTGAACAAGGTGCTCCAGCAGCCATTCTGTTCTTTAAAACTACCATTATTTATTTGTTGCTTAAAATTTATTTGTTCTTTAGCCCTGCTATTATTTGTTTTATGCTTTAAATGTGTATGATCCCCAGGGATCAGTGCTCAGCCCAGCCCCATTCAATATCCTTACTGATGATCTGGGCCAGGGGATTGAGTCCAGCATCAGTGAGTTTTCAGATGACAGCAAGTCAGGAGCAGGTGTGGATCTGTTGGAGGGCAGGAGGGTCCTGGGCAGGCTGCATGGGTGGGCAGAGGCCAATGAGATGAGACTGAACGAGGCTAAGTGCAGGGTTCTACACTTTGGCCACAACAACCCCAAGCAGTGCTACAGGTTGGGGACAGAGTGGCTGGAGAGCAGCCAGGCAGAGAGGGACCTGGGGGTGCTGGCAGAGAGTAGCTGAAGATGAGGCAGCAGTGTGCCCAGGTGGGCAGCAGAGCCAATGGCATCCTGGTCTGGATCAGGAGCAGTGTGGCCAGCAGGAGCAGGGAGGTTCTTCTGCCCCTGTGCTCAGCACTGCTCAGGCCACAGCTTGAGTGCTGTGTCCAGTTCTGGGCCCCTCAGTTCAAGAGAGATGTTGAGGTGCTGGAAGGTGTCCAGAGAAGGGCAGCAAGGCTGGGGAGGGGCCTGGAGCACAGCCCTGTGAGGAGAGGCTGAGGGAGCTGGGGGTGTGCAGCCTGCAGAAGAGGAGGCTCAGGGCAGACCTCATTGCTCTCTGCAGCTCCCTGAAGGGAGGTTGTAGCCAGCTGGGGTTGGGCTCTGCTGCCAGGCACCCAGGGACAGAACAAGGGGACACAGTCTCAAGCTGTGCCAGGGGAGGTCTAGGCTGGGTGTCAGGAGGAAGTTGTTGCCAGAGAGAGTGATTGGCATTGGAATGGGCTGCCCAGGGAGGTGGTGGAGTCCTGTCTCTGGAAGTGTTCAAGCAAAGCCTGGATGGGGCACAGTTTAAAACAGTTTTAAAAACCACAGTTTTTAAAAATGGGGCACTTGGTGCCATGGTCTGGTTGATTGGCTAGGGCTGGGTGCTAGGTTGGGCTGGGTGAGCTTGGAGGTCTCTGCCAACCTGGTTGATGCTATGATTCTATTTTTCTGCTTTTACCCTGAAAGCAGTAAGCACTGCACAGCCCTTGCTGGCATCCCTGCTCCCATGTGCTGCAGGAGCTCCCTGGTTTCATCTCCTGGCTGAGTTATGCTGCTGACAAGTTCTGCTTCTCCTCCTTTATGATGCTGCTGTGGTGGGATGTGTTAGACCTCCTGCCTGCCTTAGTGCTGCTGCAGGTACAAACATGCTCTCCTGACAAGCAGATCACCCCAACCAGCTCCACAGGGACAAGGTTTTGACTTGCTGAACTTCCTGTTTCACTCAGGGGACAAATGTGTTTTCATCTCTCCCCAGAAGCCTTGAAAGGGGTCAGTGAGAGGGTTCCAGGTGTGATCTGAGCACCCAGGGTGCTGACGGGGAGCCGGGGGCCATGCAGGGTGTGCAGTGAGGGGGAAGAGAAGAAGAAAGTCTGATGGTGGTGGGAGAAAGGGTATTGAGATTTGATCCTGTTTGTAGGAGTGTTGTAAAATCTGTGGAACATCCCATGCCGTTAGCATGATAAGATTACATTTCTGGCAGAAGAAAAAATAAAATTAAAAAGAGTGAGAGAAAAGGAAAGGAAAAAAGAAAAGAGAGAGAGGGAGAAACAGAAAAGACAGGAAATGCTTAGATAAAAGTTCCAAAGTTCATTAGGAGAATGCTTTATTGCATAGCTCCAAAGCTGAGATGTGCTGGGGCATGTGGGAAAGCCTAGGAAGTGCTGAAATTCCACCAAGCTTCTTAGTTTTCAAAACCAGTTCAAAGCCCTACACTTGGACTGTTCACAGTGTGACCTCCAGGCTTGTTTGTGATGTCAAAAAACCTGCATCCAGGAAGGAAGGAAGAGATTATCACAAAGGAAAGAACTTCTGTTTTAATAGCATCATGTCTTGATAGCAGCAATCTTTTTCTTCCACATAAAACTTTTCAGTTGAGGATCTTCACAGTCCTTCAGATTTTTTCCAAAATCACAGCAACACAGGGAAAAGCTGGAGCAAGGAGACAGGAAGAAGAGGTAGAGAAAGAGACTTGGATGCACTTACTGCTCACAGCAGAGATATGAGACAAGGAGGTAACAAGGAAGGAAGGTAACAAGGAAGGCAACAAGGAAGGGAGGGAGGAAGGCAACAAGGAAGGGAGGGAGGAAGGCAACAAGGAAGGGAGGGAGGAAACAACGAAGGGAGGGAGGGAGGGAGGGAGGGAGGTAACATGGAAGGAAGGGAGGGAAAGGAGGGAGGGAAAGGAGGGAGGGAAAGGAGGGAGGGANGGGAAAGGAGGGAGGGGAAAGGAGGGAGGGGAAAGGAGGGAGGGGAAAGGAGGGAGGGAAGATAAGCCAACAAGATATATCCATCAGGATGTTTCTAGAGTGGTAACATCCCCCTGTGATTTTTGAAACCAGAAGTGCTTAAAAATTTCCAAGTGAAACTGATTAGGTAAAATATTTATTTTTACATTTTTGGTAGAATTTTTTGTTGTCATTGTTGTTAGTTCCAAGAAAAGAATTGTATTTTTATCAACTAAATTTCATGTTCTCTTGGAAAAAAAATGCCTTAAAATGCTTGTGATCTCCTCTGGGTAGCTTCTAGGACAGAAGGCACACATGAAGGTTATATGAAAAGCAAACAAATATGTATGTGAGAGAATAACCTGTTCTAATTAAATGTTTTCTTGCTGTTATAATTAAAACACTGTCTTAATTTTTAAAACAGATTTTAGGACTGCCATACAAATGCTATACTTTGGGAAACAGACATCTATAGGGAAACCTCTACCATACAGATCTACTATTTATAGGTATTTGCTTATCCTTCTATGGCTTATTCTGATGATCAGAGGCTGGGGTCTACCAGTGAGAGTCCTTACACAAAAAGAAATGCAAAGGCCAAACCAGAATAACTATTTGGTTGTTTAAACTCAATTTCTTGGGATTTTTTAATCTCTCTAAACCACAGTTTTTTTAAAAATGGCTGGTCTCAAATTAGCTTCTAAATAATAAAGCTGGAATTATGTGAGTAGTGAATTAAACCATTTCCCTCCAAGCCCTTACAACTCTTTGTTTGCTATATAAATAATTGGTGACACTTTATTTACACCAGATTAGTGAGAAATAGAAACCCATAATATCTTTTCCTGCTTTTCTTATTATTCTCTATACCCTAATGCCAACAACAACAGATATTCCACTGGCATATGCATTTATTAGGCAGGAAAACATTTATCCCTACTGTAAAGCTGCCCTATAATCACCCTCCTGTTCAGCAACACACTAATGCATTTGGAGCAAATAAATCCTGCTCACAGTTTGCCCACACCCCACCCATCAGGATTGTACCAGAGCAGTGCAACATTCACCTCAAACCTCAAAACCACCTGAAAAGAAACTTTGGCTTGAGTCTTCCTGACCCTTAGGCCGTGTTTGCAGCAGTTCATGAATGCAGCTTGAGGTTTTGTAGGCATCTGTGGTCTCTCAACCCTTCAAGTTGCCCAGGTGCTGTTCTTCCCACTTCCTTCCACCTTTGCTTCATTCAGATCCCTAGGGGGAAAGGATTAGGATGTTATTATAGAAACATAGCTCCTTAAAAAAAGCTCTGCTGTGGTAAGGAGGGAGAGGACTTTACCAAAAAGCTGAATGGAGGATGGCAAGTCCACCTGCAAGAACTGTTAAATTGCTTTGTCTTCCGCATCAGAGTTACAAAAGCTAATGAAGATTTTCCCTAAACACAGGACTGTGGAAGATAGCTTTCTCTTTCCAAAGGGGTCTATCTCAGGGAAAGCACATTCTCACTTCCCCTGGGAAGCTGGACACTGAACAAGTGTCAGAGAGGGACAATCCCTGCCTGAAAGAGCTGCAAATGATAAGAAAAAAATTAATCCTGCATAGAACTGAAGGCAGTAGAAGTACTACTATCAGGAAGTAAAGTGATAGTTGTTATGGAGGGACAATTAATTGATGTGAGAAATTATTTTTCAAAGATTAATATTGTTTTTTAATATTCAATATTCAGAACTCTCACCACCCTGACCACTGATTTTAATAATCATCAGTTCTTTGTATGGTCATGGAAACATTGTACAGGTAATAACACAGGATCTAGAAATAACTAGCAATAATAGATAACAGTAATTGAACTCAACTGAAGTGGAAGAGAAGGTTCCTGTGGTCAATACACCACTTGCGGTCAATACTCCGCTTGCCCACTAGGTGGCCTCAGGGAGCTCCTTCCTGCTGATGGCAGAAGGCAATGGTGAATTCCAAGAGGCTCTAAGTATTTACTCACAAAATATCTCCCGACTGGCAGGGCTGGCTACAGCTTCAGACAGTACCCAAATACTTTCAGGGAATTCTGTTACTGTCTTGTCAGCCACTGAGGCTTCTGATTCTTCTCAGGCTTCAGGGGAAAGGAGGCAGACAAGCTCTGACCTGGTCCTGGCTCTCTGGATGATCTGTGTATCTCCAGGACTTCCTGTCTTGGCAGGAGGCTTTCAGGTGCAGGCAGGATGCAATGCCATGTGCAGTCTTAGCACAGATGTCATGCTGTCTATGCAGGCCAATTGCATGGAGGCATTTAGAGCCTGCTCCTGGTAAAGTGGACACAGGCAGTTTCCAGGCAGCTCAGGATACAACAAGGCAGTAGCAGCAGCAAGCAAGCACAGATACAATGGCAGAGCACAATTGTTTCACCTGCTCATCTCCTTTTATCATTACAGCCCAAGACTAATGTGCCTTTGGACACAGAATAGCCAATCAGAATGGCAGTTAGCCAAGCCTGACCATATCAGGTGAAGCCATAGGCTTGCTTTACCCTTTTTAGGGCAGAACACAGCTCTGCACAAGGCAGGCACAAGCTGAGCCTGTGTACCTTGTTTACCACAGCATGCAAACAAATCTGGGCAGGCCACAGTCCTTAGACTCAGTGGCTCCAGGTGCTTTGTCCTCTTTCCTGTGGTTGCTTCTCCCCAAAACAGAAGGAGGGGGAGCAGAAAAACATCTCTGGGCAAGCCAGGACATGTACAAGCCTATTTTGTCCTGTTTAGGCCTACCATGACAATGGTTGAACAGTCCTGAAGGATGCAAGGCATCAGTTGTGTGGAAATGACACAGCAGGAGAACTCGTGCTGTTTATAAGGCAGAACAGTGCACTGAACTCAAGAGAATGAGAAGCAGGACAGTAACAATATCAAAAGGATTCTGAGTAAATAAAACTAATCCAGGAAAGCCTGCTCCTCATTCACACATGCCTTATGAGAGGAGCCAAACCTACTGAGCATGGAGCTGCCATCACAGGGCTTCCTTTCCCCACCCCATGCCAAACCAAGACCCATACATATAAAGGAAATTGAAAACAGTCTTCTTCATGTGGGGTGATCCATTCTATAGGCCTATATCAAAGGGTTGAAATTTTAATGGGTAATCAGCCAGCTTGAGATATTCCCTTGAGGTGCCTGCATATTTTGATTACAGAAGAACTCAACACTACAGCTCTGCTGCTCAAGCTGAGCTCTCTGTGTCTAATGCCTTATATTATTAGACGTATATTTTGTATTAATTTATACCTTGGGGAGTTACAGCACATTAGTTTCCAACTTGAAGGAATCACCTGTCTCTTTAAATTGGCATCAGGTGAGGCTCTACAGCCACATAGAAAAAGCTTCCTCACATATGTGTATAAGAAAAGGTCTCTCTCAGGGACCCAATGGTGACAAAAAATGGCCTTCCACAGCTGCAGTATTTCCAGTTCTTTGCACTGAGGTGTCACAATTTCCACTTCTACAAAGATCATGAAAACAGGACTCATTCTTGCCTTCTGTTTCTTTTCTTCTTTTTATTTTTTCTTTCTTTCTTGGAAAGAAAGAAGTTCTCTGTCACTGTGAAGACTTCAGATGCTATAAAAGTGAATGCACAGTGATTTCCACTCAGCCACACTCCTCCAGTGTATGACATTTTAAGAAAATAATCAAAAATTGCAGGGCTCACTAATAAAATCACAGCAGCTGGTAACATGGTTGATTGAATGAACCACTCCCCTTAGGATCTTTGTGTACAGCAAACCTGCTGGCATGAGCAACTCTTTTCTTCAAGTAGAGGAGATGGAGCCAGAAGGAAGGACAATAGCTCATAACCTGTCCTGACTGTAGGCCTTTTATATCTGGCTTTGCTGATATCATAGAATCACAGAATGGTAAGGTTGGAAGGGACCTCAAGGATCATCTAGTTCCAGCCCCCTGCCATAGGCAGGGACACCTCCCACTAGTACAGGTTACACCTGGTTTACTTCTCTGTGAGCACAGAGTTGGTGTCTGCATGACCTTTTGCAAGCAGTCTTGCATCTGTAGTACAAATCTGCACAGACAGACAGCCAAGCACAAACCACCTGAAACACACACAGGTATTGCAATATCAGACTCAGGATAGTAAGCCTGGCTGAGAAGACCATGGGAACTTAGTGCCTGGTTTGTGTGTCTGTTCATCTCACTGAGAACACAGAAAAGAAGTGTCCATCTATGAACAGTCACAAATGTGCAGCCCAACGTTATCTCTCATAACCCTTTCAAACTTTCATGGCTGATTTGCTCACTTTCCTTTTCTCTTTTTTTTTCTGTCCACGTGTATCATAGAATCACAGAATGGTAAGGTTGGAAGGGACCTCAAATATCATCCAGTTCCAACCCCCTGCCATAGGCAGGGACACCTCCCACTAGTACAGGTCACTCAAGGCCTCATCCAACCTGGTCCTGAATACCTCCAGGGAGGGAGCAGCCACAACCTCCCTGGGCACCCTGTGCCAGTGTCTCACCACCCTCACTGCAAACAACTTCCTCCTGACATCCACTTTCAATCTCCCCTCTGCCACTTCAAACCCATTGCCCCTTGTCCTGGCATTGCAAGCCCTTCTCAATAGCCCCCCCCCAGCCTTCCTGGAGCCCCCTTCAGGGACTGGAAGGCTGAGAGAGGTGGGGCTCTGCAGCCTGCAGAACAGAAGGCCTCCAGGAGATCTTATAGTAGCCTTCCAGTATCTGAAGGGGGCTACCGGAAGGCTGGGGAGGGACTATTGACAAACACAGTTTGAGATGCAATATGCTCTATGGCTGAGATTCAAACAAGGGCTTAGAGCAGGGTTTCCATGAAATCCCAAATGCTCTGTCCAATACTGAAGCTGTGACAACTCCTAGATATTCAGCCTACTCAAACCAGGAGGCTTTTACCATAAAATAATTTCCATGGGCCTGGAATACTGTGTTGCTTTGCATGCAACCTCCTAAAACCTCTCAAAGACACCAAGGTCTGCCTGAGCACTAAATCCACAGATGCAGACTTCCTCCACTTAGGACCTAAACCCCACAAGACCACGTTATGCCAACAATGCCACAAGTATCCTTCACTTTTAAAGGAATTTGGCCATAGCTCCACCTCTTCTGTTCATCATTTTGAAAACCAGCTTTAGTTTACCTAAGGCTATCCACACATCTCCTATACAGGTAGAGAAAAGCACACCCAAAACCCTCCCTCCAGAGATTTTCCATTTTTCCATAGCAGTATTAAAGATCTTACAGAGAAGGAAGAAAATTAAGAAAGAATAAGGTCATCCTGGGGCTGAGGTTGCAACACTCAGCTTGCAAAAGGGCACCCGAAGTCCTTTTCTGATTGTTTTCTCGAGGCTTTTTGTGGATTAAACTGCCATGGGGTAAATTGGGAAGAAATCTGAGATGCAAAGGTATTCTGTAACTGACTGGAGAATCAGTGCTCCCTTTTCTGGTGCCTCTGCAGTCAACAGAGACCATTCTCCACTAGATCCTACTGCTCCTATCCAACCTGTCACCCTGGAAGAGTGAGGTCTCCATTTATTTACCCTCAGTGAGCTGAACCATGCAGAGGGACTGAGCCTGCAGGACTGACTAAATTACTCCTCCCACCTCCTCTATTTTATTATCTAAATAAAATCCAAACAAAACAAAACCAGGAAAAAAAGACCTCAAAAGCTCCACGGATGCAGACATGCATCTCACTCATTAGTATTTCTTTGTTACTAAATGAAGTGTTCCTGATCACAGCTCTGTTTTAGGCAGAGAGTTCTCCTTTGGTTGAAGGAAAAAAATAATTTTGTACAACCCTGTTATTAGTGAAACACACAGAAATTATTTGTACTTGCATTTGCTAAATGCCATGGGTTGGATCCTGATACTGAATTCAAAGCACCATGGAAGACTTTGGATTTTAACCTTAGGAAAACAACTTACTTCATAGATTTAATTGACTTCTAATTTAATAATTGGGGCGGGGACACACACGACACATAAGCTTTTCCTATTTCAAATCCAAGATTTATTTTTAATTAGCTAATTTCTCGTGGCGATTTTGCATCACAGCCTCTAGAAAATTCCTTCCAAGCTTATAAAAACACATGTGAAGATTTGAAATTCTAGACCACTGAGGAGTGGAAACTTTTAAGCACACTGGGTCTTGAGGGCAGTTTTCCCTCGCAAGAGAAGTAAAAACAACACAGAGGTGAAAGCAAGTTATGACAGGCTGTGCCTGAACACTGCTAATAGGCTGTGCCTTTGACTCTGCGTTGTCTGAAATTAGTTTAGCCTTCATTTGTTACCTTTTTTGGTAAATTCATGTTGCATATTTTTTCCTCTACACAGGCAAAAGCCTGCCAGAGTTATCCAATAGGTGACTTTATAACAATGGTTCATAGGCAGCTGCTAATAGCTGTCTACATGGAAGCCCTGTTTAAAAGCTGCCAGAGTGCCTCTGCAGACACCTCGCCTGTGGAGGAAGCAGCCTGTGGCTGGATTGAGAAAGCAAACTCACCCAGGTTTAGCATCTTCCCCTACTCCTGGCAGGCTTCGAGGCAATGTCATGTAGAGTCACAGGGCCCTGTAGACTCCAGTGTGGGTGCAGATGGTGAGTGGTGCAGCTGGATGTGCTGTTTGAGCTGCAGCTCAGTCATTCAAAGAGGTTACTGCTGCCCCTACTCAGCGCACTCAAGGAAGTCAGACTTCCCCATGCAGTCACTTCCTAACCTGCCAACATCATTTTGCTTAGCCTAACTGTGTTTAAAAGCAGTGGTGCTATGTACAGAACCAGCTTACAGAGCAGACGTGGGACAGGATACCCACACATGGGCACAGTGAAGCTCTGGAGGCACAGAGACTCCAATGTCTGCAAGCAGCCAAGCTGTGGTTGGAACTGCATATTGGAGTGCAGCTGGAGAGGTCTGCAGCCACAGAGATAAATAGTGGCACATCCTCGTGGAAGTATTTAAAACCACCCTGTTTCAAAACAATCCTAATGGCCTCTGATTCCTCCTGGGGACTTCTGTGCAATTGCACTGTGGTTATTGGGGCCTGGCAGTGCCTAGGGCTGGCTGGTGTGTGCTAATACCTGTTTGTTTGTGGTGAGCAGCGGTGGTGGTTCAGCCTGATGTCCGGCACATGCCAAACAGCATTAATCCCACAGTTACAGAAGGAAAGCAGCACTTGGAGAACAGGTTTGAAGCAGCATTTGGAGAACAGGTTTAAAATAGGCAGGGGAGCAGTTTTCTGGAGGGAGTGTGGCAAACAAAGGAGGAAATCTGAAGAATGCAGTACGAGAAAAAGGTAATGTGGTGAAACCACTGAATTCATAGAAGAATGTAGTCTCAGTTGAAAGAGAGAGGTCAGAGATGGGAGAAAGCAGCAGACTGAGGAAGAAAAGAAAGGGAAGCAGGTGACAGAAAGTGTGTGGCAAGCCAGCTGACCAGAGAGGCTACTGTCTCCAATTCCACAACTGCCCATCAGCCCCACAGACCGCTGGCTGAAATGACTGATCACACTGTCATGGCCACACTAACCTGCCTTAGTCAAAACAAACAAAATCAGCCTAAGCAGATGATCTTTGATGGCTGTAACTGAAAATGTTCAGAGCTGTTGACAAAAGCAGTTCTCTAATTTGGAAAAGGCTAACTTACCCCAGAAATGCTGAGATGATGAGGGCAGTGATGCTATTATTTGATATAAATGCAACCATGCAAGGATGCATGTCTAATCACATCCGCTGTTGTTCAGCAGATATTCAGCTCTGCTTGCTTCAGTGAGGGCTGACTGCAGAGTGCTGCTCAGAAGCACAAGCAGATGAGTGCACCAGACTGGCACAGGACACAGCTTTTCATGGCACTGCTCAAAGCAGAAGCACAGGAACTTGAACTAGAAATCCTTTCACTAATATATACTCATGGAAAGGAATGAAGGGATGCCCCTGCTTACTGCAGCGAGGGTTGGACCAGATGACTTTCAGAGCTCCCCTCCAATCCAAACCATTCTATGAATATAGAGAAAGAAAAGAGTGCTCCAGAAATCCTGACAGATCACCCAGAAGAGTGAGCAAAAGAAAGCATCACATCACTTAGGCCATCTTTCCCATGCACCTGCTCAGGCATTCACTGCAGATCACTTTCAGGCGTGGGATCTCAAGCAGATGGACTTTGCACACAAGCAGGATTGCAGGCTTTGAAGTTCTTGAGGCTCCATATGCACTCGTGCAGAGATGTTCAGCCACAGTGAGATGGGTGACTTCCACAAGCTCCTCATACCTCTGTGGTTGCAAGGAATATTGAGTTTCCACTGTGTTTCCCTTCATAAGCTAAACAAAGGCCTGGCTTTCATAACTGGTTTAGAGAATACCAATGGACAGTAGACATTGGCAATGAATTAGGCAGACAGGGAAGTATCAAACACCTGGGCAGCTAAGTCCAGAAATTAGTAAAAGCATGCACATGCTCCAGAAAGTTTTCAGACAAGCGTAGGCAGTGGGAAGCCACTCAGACTGTGTGATATGTGATGCAATGCAGCAAGTTAAATTGCTAACAAGGTTGAGAAGGTGAAGGTGACATGCTGCCTAGCACTGCTTCCACCTGCTGCACCTCTCAACTTGGTCAGCCAGCAGCAGAAACAGCTGGCACAGGCATAGAGCAGCAGTGTGTTAGCTTTCTTCCTTCTACAACCAGTATTTAATGGATTTAAGGGGAAATTTCTGCCTCTGCAGATCAGAGTCTTTCATCTGCCCTTTCACACGTCTCCAGTATTTTGGTTGAGATCTGCCTGATGTCTTATATCTAAATAAATTTCAGCTCTTTGGAGGAACAAGAATTTGTATAAACAAGCAGACACTCAGCTTCTGTCCAAATGTGTTATTTTTACTGACATTATAAAGGAGTGAAAGAACAGTAGCAAAAACCTGCAAACGAGGATACAATTAAGTCAGCAGAAATCACTGCTAAGAGGGACTGTGACTGCTGCCTTGAAATACTTCAGAGGGTAAAGCTGGAGGGAGGGAGAGCAGTACCAGCTCTCTCCAAGTGCTGACAGACACCAGCTGGTGGGCTGTGCTGGGATGTGACTTTGCCTGTGGCTAATGAGAGCCATCCTTCAGCCTGGTGAGTTAGCATTAACACACTGCCAGCAGACAGCCTGTACCATGCAGCAGGGTGGCCAAAGTACAGGTGTGTCTTCTGCAGGGCATGGTGTGTGGGCAGGACTCATCAGCAAGGGCTGAGGTGAATGTCTAACTGCAGTTGCCTAACAGCAGCAAAATCCAAGCACAACTCCAGGCTGGGTGGGGAATGGCTGAGAGCAGCCCTGAGGAA
This sequence comes from Ramphastos sulfuratus, assembly GCA_013399055.1. Taxonomy (NCBI): domain Eukaryota; kingdom Metazoa; phylum Chordata; class Aves; order Piciformes; family Ramphastidae; genus Ramphastos; species Ramphastos sulfuratus. The sequence goes on along the minus strand of WBNM01046297.1, from coordinate 50,875 downwards.
CAGGACCTGGGGGTCTGGGGTGAGGAAAAGCTCAAGATGAGGCTGCAGTGTGAGTGCAGCCCAGACAGCAACTGTGTGCTGGGCTGCAGCAAGAGCAGTGTGGGCAGCAGGGCAAGGGAGGGGATTCTGCCCCTTTGCTCTGCTCTCCTCAGACCCCAGCTGCAGTCCTGTGTGCAGTTCTGGAGCCCCCAGCACAGGAAGGGCATGGAACTGTTTGACCAAGTCCAGAGAAGGCCACCAAGATGCTGAGAGGGCTGCAGCAGCTCTGCTGTGAGGACAGGCTGAGAGAGTTGGGGCTCTGCAGCCTGCAGAAGAGAAGGCTTCCAGGAGACCTTAGAGCAGCCTTCCAGTGTCTGCAGAGGGCTACAGGAAGGCTGGGNGGTTATATCCAATGACAGAGAGTCCCAAGAGTTCTAGGTGATTGGTCTGCAGCATGGAATCTGATGCAGGTGACAATGTTCCCCAAAGGCAGAGCTGGCACCTCAAAACTGGACTCAAAACAGCCAGCTCAGCAGGGAACTGGTTGGAGCTGCTGCACTCCAAGAGGAATTGAGGAGTGAGTTCCTAACTTCCTGAGGTTCAGACCTCACCATCCTCCTCTAACCTTGCTATTTTTCCTTTGAAGGAACAGCTCTTTGCTTTTCAGAAGTGTAAAGGAAGCAAGAAAAACTGTCTTAAAGTCTGGTGATTGCCACTTTCATGTAAAAGGTGAAGGTCAATTTCTTCAGAGTAACCTACTAGAGCCCACAGATGCTAGAAGAATGCCTGGACCTCGAAGCAGTGGAAGAAGATGGAAAATATTTTCTCAAAAAATACCTATTAAATTATTTTTAAAATAAAAATATACATATATATTAGAAGCAGCTAAGAAAATCTGACTGCTAGGTTCTGGTGGAGACAAACCAATGAGAAAGTGTGGTTCCAGGCAGAGGTGAATGACATGGCTCTGCAAAACACTCTATGTGATGTATGTGTGAATAACTACAAGCTTGAGGCTGCTGTGTTTAGGTTAGAAACAAGGGGGGGGGCTCAATTCCTGGTGTATAAGATCTAAAAGCACCCATTGCCCCTTGTCCTGTCATTGCCAGACCTTGTCAATAGTCCCTCCCCAGTCTTCCTATAGCCCCCTGCAGACACTGGAAGACCACTCCAAGGTCTCCTGGAAGCCTTCTCTTCTCCAGGCTGCAGAGCCCCAACTCTCTCAGCCTGTCCTCAGAGCTTCCTAGTCCCTCACAGCCCCACAACATTTTTCAGCCATTGACTAATGCATCACTGAGGTTTGAGATGGAACAAGCAAGCTCAACATGCAAAGCATGTAGGGCCAGCATTTCAGTGGGAAAAGGTTAACTCACTCAGTCACATCAAAAATTATTGATGAGCAATGGATGTAAATGAAAAAAAAAAACAAAAAAAATTATACAGCCTGTAGTTTCCAAAAGTGAGAAGCAAGAAGGCTCAAGTCAGCTCTTTTATTTCCTCCCTTCACGAGTGTAGTTGAGAATAGTTAACTTGGTTGAGAATCTTCTCTTTTTTCTTTTCTTTTTTTTCCCTGACAGGGGCCTTCATTCTCCCCACTGAAGGAAACTAACCTCAGAAAACTTTACCAGGCATTTCTATTGACTCTGTGAATAATCTCACCTCCACGGATTATCCTCAAGCAGCTGTGGAGAACACAAACCCTTTCCCCTGAACACAGGAAAAAGAATCCTGATGCAGCCTGGGGCAGATTCTTTTTTTTTTCTTCCTCAGCTCTCAAGTGATTTTTAAGAGCCAGCCGGTCTGGAATAGGATGAATTTGTTTGTAAGAAAGGTAAACACTGCCAAAATCAACAAGTTCCTTCCTTAGGGGCCTGTAAAGCAAATTGGTCTGCAGATTAAGACAGCTCAGTCAAGTCATGTTGGGGCCGACATGAACCCTTCAGGCTCCCTAGCCTTTGCCCCCAAAAAATATGAAGGGAAGTGAAAAAAAAAAAAAGTCTCACGGAGAAATTATACATTGTAGGCTCAGCCCAATGAAAGAAAATTAAAATGGATCTCTGTAAATATCCTGGCCCAGGATTTGAGGGGCTTAACTGGCTGGTAGAGTTACTGGGAGTTGCTTTGTAGTGGGTCAGATAGGCTCTGTCTTGACTCGCTAGACTGGTACTGGTGCAGGATTTAAGGGCGATTACAGCAGTGTAAAATGATCTCATATGTTTTCACCTGCCAAAGAAATTTCAGTGGGTGAAGCCTAACCCTATTCACAAGCCACTTTTCCAAGCTAAGCCAGGAAATGTGTTAAACAAGCAGAGCCACGGTGTCTTCCAGAGGTGGATTTTATCTTGGTGACTGCACAGGATGTGTGCGAGAGGGGGAAAACCAGAGCCGTTTGCAGTCGGCTTTGCACGCTCCCAGCTCTTTCTGTTTCAAAGGCATTGAAGAATTAAGACAAACTGGAGTTTGATCCTGGTAAGACACAAAAATACTCATCGCTCTCATTTCATAGATCGAGAGGCAGAAGGAAACAGAAACTCAATGCTTCTGCCAATTCTGGTGCCATAAATCATAAGAACATCTTATCAGAAACCGCAACGTGAGGCTGAGGCAAAGATCTCAAATTGTTCTGCTGCACAGAGGTGCCTAACACTTCAGCAAGCAGTCCTGAATACTTTGGCTGGATGCAGCTGAACACGGCCAGGTCATGCACAGTTCAGGCAGACTTTATTGGCATGACAACATCTTCACACACAGCTACAGGAAATCAGCAATACAGCTGGGAGGGAACCCAGGTCTCCTGACTAGCGATCCTGTGTATTAATGACAATGCTCTGCTTCCTAGTCCCTCACAGCCCCACAGCATTTTTCAACCATTAACTAATGCATCACTGAGGTTTGTTTGAGATGGAGATGGAACAAGCAAGCTCAACATGCAAAGCATGTAGGGCCAGCATTTCAGTGGGAAAAGGTTAACTCGCTCTAATTAAATCCCACAGAGCCTCTCTGTTCAGAAACCACCACGTTTTAAAAGCAATGAGGGTTAACATCTCATTAACAGGGAGGTTGCTTGCTCTAAGATTGCTATATAAAGATCTTTTGGACACTTATTTCTGCTGGAAATCAGCGCAGGGGTATATTATAGTTAAAAGGCTTTGTTGGAAAGGCTAAAGAACTGCTAATCACTGCAGTTACACTCTCATTTGGACCTCAATGAAGGTGGCTCTGCAGATGTTCCTTTTCCTGACACTCATGCATGCTGTGGGGCAGAGCCAGGGGCAGCACAACTGTACATCAGGTCACACCAGAGACACACTCTGTCTCAAGACAGAGCTTTCACACCTGCTGGCACAACGAAGGAAGGAAGCCTTGAGCCTGCTGGATGTGGTGATGGAAGCCCCTTACTGTTCAGCCTCCTGTGAACCCAATTCTCTGTCTTGCTCCAACACAGATGCTGAGTAGCAGCAGTGATAAATACCATGGAAATTCTTAAACTGCATAAGACACAGCACCAGCACAGCCTGAGCCTTGTTTGCAAAGGGTGCCAAATGTGGATCTGGCATGCAGCAATGATCTCTGCCTTTAACTGAACATAAACTTCTTTGTGTTGGTCCTACCATCGTAGGGCTTCTCCTGACTGTTTTCCATTTGTCATTGCCAGAAAGAAGTTTTCACATGCTTGGTTACATGGAGATAGTAAAGCTTTGCCTACTCTTGGAAAAATTACTGATTTCTATTAATGAAGTACTGTTTAGGTAGTGAGTGGAGTGACTGAATAAGAAATGTTAAACAGCCAAAGAGAAAGCACACACCTCGTATATGAGTCATAGCCAAGGAAGAAGAACAACTTATGCCATGTAGAAGAAAATAGCAAATAAACAGCTTTTGTGTCCTTAGCAATTAAAAAAATACACTCCACAACTCTACACACTCCAGGGTAAATTGACAGTGCACTTCATGGCTCGATGAGAGCAAGGCACAGCCATAGGTGAAATAACTTTTGTTAGCTTCTCACACAACTGAAAGGTAGCAACAGGCATCATTGTTATTGCCACAGGGTGGTAACAGAATTCAGTGAATTCCAGAGAAAAGCACTTAAAATGTCAAAACATAGGCTCGACTGAATAAAGAGCTGAAGTGTAAACCCAGCCCAGGGAATGGAAAAGTACTGGATAAAACATTGGAAAATAGACTGCAGGGAACAGTCCCACTTTGGCAGTAGGATAGACTCAATGACCTAATACAACTTTTCCATCCCTGATTTATACCATTCTATGATTCAACAAAAACAAACTGTGAAGCTAAAAACTGAAGCAAGCCTATATATATATGCATTAAAAAAAATATGGTAGCCAGGTTATAGAGAGAGAGAGACACACACACACGTCTATAGGTATTTAAAACAGTAACTCTCTTGGCACTACCCCTACAGGAGATATATGCAGTCTGTCAGATTTCCTCTTAAAACATTCATCTGGCTGCCAGGCTGAACGGATGCCAGCAGCCTAAAAGATAGACCTAAGAATAACCCTGAAGACACTCTGAACAGAAATAATTGCTAAAACTGGAAAAGTCAATTATTCTGACCGCAATGGGCTCCAACTCTGCTTTCATTGTGGAACCTGGGCCCTGGATGGGAGCAGTGCTGCCGGAGAATGGATGCTCTTAGGCACTTACTGCTCTTTAAACTGTTTTCTTTCTCCTCGGTGGGGAAACAGGAGCAGTGTTAAGTGTTGTAGGAAAGTCATTAGAGTGGATTGTTTATAAACACACAGCTCGGGCTTTGAGAAATAAAATGCACCTGAGCAGGCAGTTAATGAGGAGGCTGATCAGGAGCCATAACATCCATTTGCTCTCCTCACTGGGTAGATGCAGATCATTTAAAAAAAAGTTAATAAAGTAGGTAACACATCCAAGGCCTTTGTTCTGGGAGGGTTTTTTTTGCTTGTTTTGTTTGTTTGGGTTGGTTTTGTTTGAATGAGCTTCTTTTAAAGGAAATCACTACTCGTAGAAAACTGCAAAATGAGATTTATAGTATCTAGGTTCTCTTTAAGCTTAGCCTAAAAGCATTCCAAATGAGAACATGCACTAACAATGATTGTCCTGTTTGCTGAGAAGGAAAATACTGACTTTCAAATGCGCTTCACCGTGCAGATAATCCTCTGACCACAGAGGTTCCTGCCCTTGTAAATAACTTGAGACCACCTGGACATGCCTAACACAGCCAGCCTGGGGAAAGAAGTCATTTAAAAAGAAAAACTAAGGCTACTTACTTGAGTCCCTTGGTACAGAGCTACCTCTGAGGCTAATCAATTAGCTCCCAGAAGAAGAATGGGTGACTCTCTTCTGGAGTACCAACTTGAGTGCCTTTCCAAAAAGTGGAAGAGCTCTGTCATCCTGCTTCAAATAGGAAACAATCTTCACCACTGAGGATGGCAAAAATATGGTTTAAACAAATAGCTTATTGAAGGAGCAATTGTAAAAGAAAAGATTCCTCTTTGCCCTTTTTTTTTTTTTAAAGGAATATTCATTCCATCGCAGTAAAAATAGCTACAGTAAATTACTTTTCCACAACAGGTCCAGTTACTAAGGATTCTGAGCTTCCAGTTATTATGGATTTTTTTTTCCTCCAAGGTGAAAAACAAAACAAAAATCCAAACACTAGAATTACTGGGGAAAGCAAATGCTGGACAGGCCATATTCAAGATGATTAGCACTGGAGTTGAACAAAACAAATTTACCCAGGAAGTTGGCTCTAAAATTTCCTGTTGGTAGAACAGAAACACCAGGTCCATAAAAGTGCAGCCTACTTCAGCTGCTTTTCAACCCTTTTAGAACTGCCTTCTTCATTACCCTCCCATTTCTCCCAGCTGCTTTACCCTTTACTCTATGGCAGATGTTAAGGCATTAGACAAGTCCTTACAGAATCCCACACCTCATGACTCAGGAATATTTTCACATCCCTCTGAGAGATTCAGGAGCCAGTACTGCTGATTTTCAGTGAGGTTTGGGCTCCTGGGACAAGAATCACCAAGTATAATAAAGAATTTCTATTCTGAGAGTCACCATTGCTCTGTCCCAGCTGGTGGTGGCCCTGGAGGCCACAGTTCTCAGTAGGACAGGAAACATTGCTGGCTGCACATGAGCAACAGAAGCCCCAAGGAGGAATTTGATGCTAAAGAAGGAAATGTCATAGCTTGCCCCTCATTAACAGCTTGGTTTGTCCATCTCCAACCTGCTGCATCTATTGGGCTACCGTACTGGGTTGGTTGGAAGCTAATTGAAATAATTTAATGAGAGAAATTAGATTATTGGCTGTGAAAAGAAAACAATGGTGATGCCTATTTCGTGCATAGGTTTGCTTAGATATATAAAAACACAGACACAAACATGGATAAGACAGTCTCTGCCTGGCTTCTGCCTGACCCTGCACATAACCCAACCTGTCATTTCCTTCTTACCCCACCTTGCCCACCTCTTCCAACTCACCTTGCATGTAAGAGTGAGATCCTGAGGTAAGGAAGAGGGTGGGAGGGGATGGAAAGAAGGTGGAAGGGTGGTTGGGAGCCCCTCCTGGGCACTCTGACTGCTGGGAGGGGGATTGTGTTTCTGTATTACTTTCAACTTGTCTATTACTGTACACAGCTGCAAGTATTTGTAATATATTGTTAATATCTGCCTGTAAATTGTGCCAGGCTGTAAACACAAAGCTTCATTCTTTAACTTCCAGCTGGCTGAGTCTAGTCTGGGTGAATTCACCGTGTATGGGGGAGTGAGTGACGCTCAGAACCACTCCATATACTAATAAATGGTTGCAGACAGGACAGCACATTAAGTTATATCTGGCTCCATAAGTTTGGCCTTAGTGGCCTTGACTTCTGCAGTCCATGCCACAGTGCCTGACACAAACACCTCCCCAGCAGAGCAGCAGGCACAGAGGAAAGAATTGCTCCGCACGGCTGAGCCAGAGGACACGGAGGCTCCACTCGTGTTTTGCAGCCTCGAGCTTTGCAGAGCAGGGGAGTTAAGCCTTCCAGAGAAAAGTGGAAGGGAAGAATGGAAAGGTAGAATCAAAGGAATCCTTCCCTTGTAGTGCTATGATTAGAGCATTTGTTTGAAAGATGCACATTCGTATCCCTCTTTGGTTAATTGAATCTGAGCCCAAGCTTCTCTGTGCATATGCTTTTGGGTATCTGGGGACAACGTTTCTCAATTCCTCAGATCTTTCTCTTTCTGTTAATTAAGTAGTTTGCATTTTAGGGTAGAGAGAGGAAAGCAAGAAATTAAGTGAAGAAAAAAAAGCTGAAGGAAAAGAAACACCCCCTTACCTGTAAATAAAAACCCAAACATTTTCTTGAGAAGTAGGACACCTGGAGCTGAAACCAAGGTTGGATGCATCCCACTCTTCGGGGCTACATTCTCTAATCAGGCCATTTCTCTGCAGCTGAGAGATGCTAGAATACATGTGGGAAGTTTGAAAGTGGACTGAGTGTACCTGCCTAGCAGGAAAAGTAAGAGATATTTAAGGATGAGCTGCATGGACCAAAGCAGTGCTGCTGCAAGGATTTTAAATAGGTCTGCACACAAGAAAGAAAAGCAGAGGGGGGAGGTTCACAGTGATGCATAGGCAGTTAAGGTGGTATGTAATCTCTGGACCAAACAGGATGGTGACATGGATCTATGCCTTAATCATAAGGATTTATATAGGGCTCCTTTGGGAAATGATGCTCCAGGTTACCCAGGTTCTTTCTGAAGTTGCCTTAACTGTGCAGGAAAGTGCTGGGCAGATAACCCAGTGAGAACTAGACCTGGAAGTGCTAAGCTGGTCCCAGAATCACAGCAACACCCAGGCTGGCAAAGCCCCTCAGGGTCACCAAATCCAACCTAGAACCCTACTCTACAAGATTCACCTTAAACCACAGCCCTAAGCACCACATCCAAACCACCCTGAAACACACCCAGGCTGGGTGACTCCACCACCTCCCTGGGCAGCTCATTCCAGTCCCTGACCACTCTCTCCATGAAAAACTTTTTCCTAATGTCCAATCCAACCCTCCCCAGCCTCAGCTTGAGGCCGTTTTCCCCTTGTTCTGTCTCCAGTTCCCTGTGAGCAGAGCCCAACAGCAGCCTCTGCACAATGTCCCCTCAGGTAGTTGTAGACTTTGGTTCTGAGAACACCAAACTTGGTGATCACCCCAACTTGGGCCAACATGGTTCCAACACAGTTTTGTGTTCAAGATAGTCAATTATTACTTTTTATACCTAAAAATCTAGCCCTCAGGCAGCTTTTAATTATGTTTCACAGCACAGTGTGAACATCCCCAAAGAAAATGCCAACCTAATATTAAACTAAGATTAAAGAAATACTCCTTTAGGCTTTCACATCCATCTCCCCTATTAGTTTTCATGGTCATGCAGCTAGACTTAGGAACTACAGCAGGAGATTTGGAGGCAAATCCAATTCCCTTGCAAACAAAACATTTGGTGAAATATAGAGAATGCTCCCAGTGTTGCAATATCTTGTTCCAAACAAAACATTTTGTTATTATTGTGTTTTTAGCCATTAAAATAATAAAAGCCACCAACACTGAACTGAGATTTTCCCCCCCTCAGAAAAATCATAAAACTTTGAGAGTTTGGCCTCGCTTGGGCCAATGCCAAATATTTGCAAACTTGAAATAGTTTGTAGAATGGTGTGTCAGCTTTCCTCAGAGCAACACACAAATTAGTCTCTTAGCTGCATTCAACTGTCTGCTTTTACAGGGTCTGCCCAGATAGCCCAGATCTGAATCTCCAAATTTGTTTTTACCCATGCTCCACTTCCTAACTGTGTGTGGCCCCACTGAAATCAATAGGACTTCTCACAGTGGTTAAATTAAACATTAGCCTGCCTTTCAGCTCCAGCACAGAGCTGCTGGAGGGAGTCCAGAGGAGGGCCACAGAGATGAGCCAAGGGTTGGAGCATCTCTGCTATGAGGACAGGCTGAGGGAGCTGGGGGTGTGCAGCCTGGAGAAGACAAACCTCCAGGGGGACCTTAGAGCTGCCTTCCAGTACCTGAAGGGGTCCTGCAGGAAGGCTGCAGAGGGACTTCTCCTAAGGGTGTCTAGAAATAGGTTGAGGGGGAATGGTTTGAAGCTGAGGCAGAGCAGGGTTGGACTGGAGCTGAGGAAGAAGTTCTTCAGTAGGAGGGTGGTGAGAGTCTGGCAAAGGCTGCCCAGGGAGGCTGTGGCTGCCTCCTGCCTGGAGGTGCTGAAGGCCAGGCTGGGTGAGACTTTGAGCAGCTGAGTCTAGTTGAGAGGTGTCCCTGGGCATGGTGGGGAGGTTGAAGCAGATAATCTCTGAGGTCCCTTCCAAACTGCACCATTCTAGGATTCTCTGGTTTGAGTGTGTCTCATGGCCTGAGATTGCATATTGCCAAGGAAAAGCACTGTTTCCTGGGGAGAGGGAAGGTCCTCTGCATTACCCTACACACCTATGTGATGGTTTGAGGCTAATTGGAATATTTTAATGGAGAAAATTATGTTACAGGCTGTGAAAAACAAGCAATGGTGATGACTACTTCACTCATAGGCTTGCTGAGATGTATAAGAACAAGGACACAAACATAGATAAGACCACAAAGAGTCTCTGTCTCTCTGGGAGCTTCTGGCCTCTCTGCTAACCTAACTAACCACTCTGCTTCTAACCCCCCTTGCCCATCCTCCAAACTCACCTTGCACATAAGCCAGACCCTGGGGTAAGGCAGAGGGGTGGGAAGAAGGTGGAAGGGTGGTTGGGAGCCCCTCCTGGGGACTCTGATTTCTGGGAGGGGGAATTGTGTTTCTGTATTACCTTTAACTTGTCTATTTCTGTAACTATTCCTGTCTATTGTGTCTATCTCTGTTTGTACATTGTGCTAAGATGTAAATAGAGCTTCAGTCCTTAACTTCCAGCTGGCTGAGTCTAGTCAGCTAGACTGGGGGATTTTATAAAGTGTGGGGGGGCAGGGAACTCCCAAATGGTCAGAACCTACCATTCTGGATAAACAATGCAAATGAAAATAATAGCATCACATTCTCAAGCTCAAACTCTAGGTCTGAAGGCCTCCTTATGTGATGCCAAGAATCATAACGAGTCAAGAACCTTCAAACAGGCAACAGGGGTTTCAAATTTTCCCCTTACTTCCTTGGATTGACTGGAGAGGGATATTTTACATGGCTCTTTATTATCTTTCATAATAAGGAATAGCACTGCAGAAATACAGAATTGGGGAATATTTCTGAACATATTATTAAAACTAATAACTCTGAGCAGGTTTTCCTTTCCAAAACTGCACAATCCTGTCTATCCTTCTCCAACATATTTGGGTAAGTTAAGGTTTCATTCCTTGTGGATTTCCAGCTGCATTAATCATGCCATGAAAATATCTTTACCTAATGGGTGCTCTGCTTTTCCTGGGTGGGGGGTAACTAGTGCTGGAGCAGAGGGATTGTGCTGCTGCAAAGAAATTCCAACAGTCCAGGCTTTTATGTTCACCTCAAGTGAGGCAAAAAACCTACCTTTAAAATAATTATTAGTATCAAGAATATTAATCATTTTCATTAGTGTTTGGGTGTTTTAAAACAGCCATCCTTTTTAATTTAACACCAAAATAACCCCACCCAGATCCACGCAAGCTCAAGCTTAGTACAAAGTAATGACAGGTCCCAAACCTCACATTGTACAGAGGAAATTTCTGCAGTCAACTAACAGCTGCCAGCTGTGATTTTCAGCCAGAACAACAGCTTTTCTCAGCAATGTGCTGCAAGACATCTCCAGAGCACGTGGGGTGATGTATAGTGCTCAGCAGGAGCAGGCTGTGTCACCTCTGCCATGGGCTCAGCACACAGAAAGTGGAAGCAGAAAAAGGAGGACAAAAATAAGTACCTGTGCCCTGGCTTGCCTCCCTGCAATCCAGAGAATGTGGAACATCTGCATTGCAGCCATTTTTAGGATTTTTTGCTTGCCTTCTGTTACACCAGGATGGAGCTGCAGCTTGTGGAAGGGTCTTAGGGCTGCAGGAAGAGAGGAGTGAGAGCAGGGGCAGCCGTACAGGGCACCACCAGCAAAACACTTCCAAACTGCCCCAGGAAATATTAGCTCTCACAGGCAGCTGTTCAGTGCCTCATGGTGTGTGTTAGGCACTGCTTTCACACCAGCCTGCTAGGCTGCACAGCACATTCACCTCGGCTTACTTTATTTGATTGGGAACTAAAAAAGCATTATTCTAGTTGCTCAGCAGCTTCCCTTACTGGTGGCTCACCACTGCTCTCATAACCCTGCCCATCACTTGTCTTCACACATCAAGTGGTGCCAAATGCNGGAGGCAGGGAACTCCCAAACCATCACACTAGAACTGTGTCTGATTCATCATATCCAAGTGAACCAAAGATTTAGTGCATGCATATGCACTAAACAGACAGTAGATCACTTCTGGAGATGGCAAAGCTCAAATTGTCACAATTTTTCTGCCTGCATGGAAGATTTCTGGTTTGGTAACAGAGATTTAAAGCCAAAGAGGGGGAAAATTTATAATTTTATATATATATAGAGAGAGAGAGAGAGACAGACAGACAGACAGACAAACAGATAGATAGATCCTGGATATTAAGCCCAAGCCCCTCATACCCCACCACAGCCCCTGTGGTGCTAGTACACAAACAGGCAACACACACAAATGTGCAAGAAGAGCAGGAACCAAAGAGCATCAACGACTGCTAATCTTCTGGATTTTCTAACAAAATAATGAAGGAGGAACAAATCTCCCAAGTGAGCAAGATGAATATACAAATTAGATCCACGAGGAATCATTCAAAGGAAGTTTGCAGTAATTTTCTGCTGTTTGGATTAGTTAGTCCAAATAAAAACTGCCTTTATTCACAGCCTTAAATCCAGGCTAGCACTGAAGGCTTGTTTCACAAAGCTTCATCTCCCACATAACTGGAGTTTGCAGAATTGGCTCAGCAGATCTCAGGCAACATTTTATTGCTCTCTCTTTGGTATGCAAACTCACTACAGGCCAAATCTGCAAGCTCTCCTCAAAGCAGCCTCTGCTTTTACTGAATTTAAGGCAGATTGTTTTCACTCACAGAACTGAAAATAGAAGGCAACAATTCCTTGGTTACTTCAACTGGAACTCTCGGAGTTATTAAACAGTCATTTACCCAAGGTCCAGGACCACCTCTGAGTCTAGCAGCAGCTCACACACAACACGCAGGAAGGGTGTAGTGATGGAGAGCTGTCACTTCCTCCAGCTTTCAGCTGTATGATGTAACAGTTAACATGTACTGGTAGAGGCAAAGTGAGTGTCATGAAAAACATGGACAGCAACACCTTCTCTTACCTGGGCTACAGCTGCCCAGCCCCCAGGGGGTCAGAAAGGAGTCCTTATTTCTACCATCGCCACCACGAATATGCAGAGACTCAGACAAGTCTCACCACACGAGCCAAAGCATTCATCAAAGGATGACTATAACAAATGCCAGAAAGATCAAATTAGGGTCAAGGCAGCTTGATGTCCTGCTTGCTTGCTGCTTACTCAGAAATAATTTCCTCTTCATGCAAGTTATTTGCTCACATGAGGTTTGCAAGAGACCTTATCTGACTCAGCCTCCAGGCAATGATGTCTGCCTCGCTGGGCCAGATCTTGCAGCTGCTGAAATCAATGGGGACACTCCTTGTGATTTCAAGTGGGGGCAAAGCCTGAATTACCATATACTGTAATATATATTGAGCTACCATATACTGTAGTACACACTGAGCTACCATGTACTGTAGTACATACCAAGTTACCATATACTGTAGTATATACTGAATTACCATATACTGTAGAACATACTGAGTTACCATATATTGTTGTATATACTTTCCTGTATGGTTAATATCTACCAGATACTCTCCACGAATGGAAAAAAAAAAAAAAACAAAACTTCTCATCAATAAAAATGTAAATGATCTGAGGTGCAGTAACAATTTCTTTTGTGAAATGCATTGTTTTGTTGTGCTTTGCAGCCTCTTGCCTTTGCTCACAGAAACACAGTGGTTCCTTCAGCAAGCCTCACTGAAGCAGAGTTGTGTCAGTGCCACCCCAACTGAACTAGAGCTAAAGCACCCATTTTGTAGCTTGAATCCCCTCCAGCAAAACTGGTTTATCTCCTCTACATTCCTTCTCAAATTCTTGATATATGCCTATCTTCCTTCCACATACAACCCTTGCTCATATCAGATTTGCTCATAGCTCCTGCCTCTTCTTGAACAACTTTGTGCTGCTCTCTTCCACTGTCTATGCAATCCACCTGTTGTTATTTCATGCTTTTAAAGTGCCTTGCTTTTACAGTAGTTATGCACAGTGGCACCCTTCCCTGGGAGAGACTGGGCTGCCAAATCATTGACAGCACAACAGCAGAAAGGAAAGCTGCAAGAGTTACAGGAAAGCTATGTACAGAGCACAACCTAAGTAAGAATTCTTCCCCTCTGGGAGAGTTTTGCACTCCAGCCAAGGCAGAGATCTCTGTACTGGTCTAGTTCACCTGGTCCCACCAACCTGCTCTGCCTGGTGTGATGCTGTCCAATGAGTATCTAAATGCGGCTTAGTAATTCTCTTTCTTTACCCACAGGAATACATAATGACCACCTATTAAAATTTCAGGCCTTAAAGTGTAAGTATAGAAGAGATACCATAGAAATCTGCTCTTTTACTGGGGTTCATTGGGGTTTTTTGGGGTTTTTTTTGTTGGGGTTTGTTTGGGGTTTTTTGGGGGGGTTTGAGGTTTTTTTGTTAGGGTTCATTTGAGGTTTCTTATTGGGGTAAGTTTGGGTATTTTGGGGGGGTTGTTGGGGTTTTTTTGTTGGGGTTTGTTGGAGTTTTTGTGTTGGGGGTTGTTGAGGTTTCTTGTTGGGGGTTGTTGAAGTTTTTTTGTGGGGGTGTTGGTTCTTTTTGTTTTTTTTCAACAAATGCCTGGCCATCACTGCAGGAAACCCCCAATTCCTTTTAGCTATAGGATTCAATTCTTTAGTCACCCTATTTTCACCAACAAATGTGTTTATATGGAGTGCTGATTTTATCCACCTACTATCCAACTGATGCTGAGTTAATCAAGCAGAAGCAGCAAGAAGGCAAAGTCAGAGGACAAACCTGCTAGTTATATGGGGCATAGGCAGTGATGGGCAGGCACCCAGCTTTGCTTTGGATAAACAGCTCACAACTGAGATCCTCATCCAGACTACATTGTTGTCCCTCTGCGAAAAAAAACAACAAAATAAAAATAAGAAAATAAAAGGATTCAACATCTTGAATAATGAGACTTCAAAGCACTACTTTGGAAATACAAAAA
>WBNM01046297.1:5606-27227 GCA_013399055.1 Ramphastos sulfuratus | reverse complement strand
CAAATAACATCACATCCCCCTCCATATCGTAACTCCTGAGGGAATTAACCCAAACATTCTCCAAAAGTCCCACGTTTCATATATTTTGTTCCAAAATAGAGCCACAGGGAAATGATGACACTGCCACTGCCCTTGAGTCATGCACTATGGCTCAAGCTTTGCACTGCTCGATGTGTTATTGTGCTAACTTCATTTTACACTAGGAAAGACTTTGGCCAAACATGCTAGAAATTCTTAGAGGTCTGAGGAAAGCTGCTGCTGCTTTTAGAGAAATATATTTGTCTGGGTAACCACATGCATTGTGCCATGTGAAAATAGACCTGCTTGGTAGTCAGTACAGAAGGAGTTAAAGGCAAGACACAAATGTCCTCTCTGAAACAGAGAAGTATTTTTTTTTGAGACACTACTCTGGAAAGGAGAAAGCTTGCTTGGATTTTGTTTAAACTGAAAGCAGTGTTGTATTGACATGCCTGGGATTAGGCTTTCAATGCATTTTTCCAAGCTGTTGGACACCTTCCACTAATTATTAGAAGACACCTGAAACAGAAGTGCAGAGGAAGAGAATGTTACTTTTGTGCACAGACTTCCCCCCGAGGGTTTATAAAGTGGGTCTGTGGGCATTTTTTATGTAAAGATACAGGGCAAATTTATTGCAACAATGAGGAGCAGTAAAAGCAAATTTATTGTCATTTTTATCACTCCTGGCAGTTACTCCAGGAGACAGCCCAGGTCCACGAACTGCAGAAGGCTTTTCTGTGGCGCGGAGCTTCCACATCCAGGCAGCTTTGGGAACTGAAATTTACTGCTCTTTGTTGAAGTGGTCTGAAAGAATCAGCCACCTCTCCTAGCACATGCTGTCTGCCTGCACACAAACCATGGGAAGGAGAGACTTGGGGGAAGGATTGCTATTTCCAGAAGCAAAATAAATGTCTTTTCCTGGTGAGTCTAACTGAAGAACTAGAACAGTCTGGCAGGGGGTGGATCATTGCTCTGTTCAGCTGAGTTGTTTTTTTTTTTAACTAGTAGTTCCCTTTCCTCAGATTGAAGATTCTAGTCCCATCTGTTCACTTTCTGTCATTCCTCATGACATTCAACAAGGCCAAGTAAGGTCCTGCACCTGGGTAGGCACAATCCCAAGCACAGCTCCAGGCTGGGTGGGGAATGGCTGAGAGCAGCCCTGAGGAACAGGCCCTGGGGGTGTGGGGTGATGCAAAGCTCCAGATGAGGCTGCAGTGTTCATGCAGCCCAGACAGCAACTGTGTGCTGGGCTGCAGCAAGAGCAGTGTGGGCAGCAGGGCAAGGGAGGGGATTCTGCCCCTTTGCTCTGCTCTCCTCAGACCCCACCTGGAGTCCTGTGTACAGTTCTGGAGCCCCCAGCACAGGAAGGACATGGAACTGTTGGAGCGGGTCCAGAGGAGGCCACCAAGATGCTGAGAGGGCTGCAGCAGCTCTGCTGTGAGGACAGGCTGAGAGAGTTGGGGCTCTGCAGCCTGGAGAAGAGAAGGCTTCCAGGAGACCTTAGAGTAGCCTTCCAGGATCTGAAGGGGGCTACAGGAAGGCTGGGGAGGGACTATTGACAAGGTCTTGCAATGCCAGGACAAGGGGCAATGGGTTTGAAGTGGCAGAGGGGAGATTGAAAGTGGATGTTAGGAGGAAGTTGTTTGCAGTGAGGGTGGTGAGACACTGGCACAGGTTGCCCAGGGAGGTTGTGGCTGCTCCCTCCCTGGAGGTGTTCAAGGCCAGGTTGGAGGAGGCCTTGAGTGACCTGTGCTAGTGGGAGGTGTCCCTGCCTATGGCAGGGGGTTGGAACTGGCTGAGCTTTGAGGTCCCTTCCAACCTTACCATTCTATGATTCTATGATTTCTATGCAGTGTCACTAACACAACAGCTCAATGTCTGGGGACAGGCACTGGGAGATAACAGCAGCTTCACAAAAGGCAGAATCCTGCAATTCAATCATTGTTCCAGAAGCAGCAAGCCTGGTGATTCACCCTCCTGCCACAGTATTCCTGCAGTATTTCCTGGAATAAGCCAATCACTCACCCTCTCAGAATTGGCAAAACACCTTCTGTCCTTGGAATGAGAAAAATCCAGAAAACAAAAAGCACTTTTCCATTGCAATTAATATTTTTTGATCTGACCTGCAGGCATTTCTGATCTTTTCCTTGCAGGTCCAACAAGAAAGCACTCAACACTGAGTATGGCAGCTCACACAACCAGGGTGCTATGCAGGCTCAGGAGTAAGGGGTCTCAAGATAGAGCTAAATTACATCCCTATTAGAAAACAGTGTCTCCCTAAAAGGTAACTGCTGCAGTTCCTGTAACAGCTCAGAAGATTCAGTCTCCTTCTCAAAGGCCTGGTCATACAGACCAAATTCTGCTCTTTTATTTGGAGTGTAAGTCTGGCTCGTTCTTCACCTTTAAGTGACATTGTTCTGTTTCAACTTCAGTGCTCCTAAGAAACCACAGAGGATTGGTCCAGCAGATCCAACAGTCCCCTTTCATACTTCCACAGTGCCTAAGGAATGATGGAATAAGTTTATTGGTTCATGCCAATTGCCTTCCTTCTCAGAGCCACAGGCAACAAACACTATCACCTGGAGCTTAGGTCACTCACAGCGTAACTCTGCAGGAGACACAAAGGATTCCAAGGACCTCAGTTGCCACATTCCTTCCAATTTAAATAAATAAATAAATGTTTTACTTTTTTCCCCCCTAGTATTACATCATCATTCTCAAGTTCTCTCTGATTTCAGAAACTATTCTTTTCCCACAATCTCCTCTATCACCAAGAATTAATTAAACTCTTCTATTTCAAAAGAAGTCCTGCTGCAGTCCATTGACTTACACAGGAAACACATTTAGAGACGTGACTCTGAAACTTCTCCACCCAGCAAACAGAGAGATTATGCTGGCAGGAAAATCAAAAAGCATCAGGCTTGTCTGGATATTGTGGTTTCTTGGTTCCAGCTACCAAACCACTAGGATCAGAGATCTTCTGAATTCACAGCTTCAGAAAGCATCTGACTTGTCTCACAGGGCTGTAGTTCCCTTTCCCTGAGGCTGAAAGCAAAGACATGCTGCAGTACCTATCTGCAATAGGATATTTTACTATAACCAACTGGACTCCTCCACTTATTTCCCTGCACCTGATAATCATGCTGCATGAAATTTTGGGGCAATAGAGCACTCCCCATATGTGAGACAATGCCAGCAAATCTTGCTGCACATTGTACTTTGCCCTCAGGAGACAGCTTTTGGTTAAACACTGCCATGTCTGTGAAGGAGGAACAAAATCAGATCAGCAACAATGTCTGCATCAAGGACTAAGAAAGTGCATGAGTACATTGAATAGTTTGTTTTGCACCTATCACCATGCTAATGCACAGAATCACAGACACACCCAGGTTGGCAAAGCCCTTCAGGATCACCAAATCCAACCTAGAACCTTACTCAACAAGATTCACTTTAAACCATAGCCCCAAGCACCACATCCAAACCACCCTGAAACACAGCCAGGCTGGCTGACTCCACCACCTTCCTGGGCAGTTCATTCCAGTCCCTGACCATGAAAAACTTTTTCCTCATGTCCAATCTAAACCTCCTCAGCCTCAGCTTGAGGCCATTCCCCCTTGTTCTGTCTGCAGTTGCTTGTGAGCAGAACCCAGCAGCGGCTTCTCCACAATTTCTCTTCAGGTAGCCAGCAATGAGCTCTGTCCTCAGCCTCCTCTGTTTCACACTGACCATCCCCAGCTCCCTCAGTTGCTCCTCATCAGATTTATTCTCCAGGCCCTAAAGACACTTTCTATACTCTATTTCATTTTTTTTCCTATAAAGAAGCTAAAAAAGTAGCATTTTTAACACTAAAGAACTTGTACAGATCATGAGCTATTACATCTCCTTTTTTCCCTTGCAACATCTTCTGTTTTGGAGGAACACAGCAGCAACCTGAGACCCCAAGTGCCTTTATGAGATGTATACTTTAGTGAACAAAAAAAAGGTTGTGAAATTTGTGATCAATGCTCTGAGGGATTGTTCCTGCACTGGTAACTAACCAGCCCCATAATGTATGCACTGGGTAGGAAAATAATGCATACTACAATTTTACAAGAGCATTGGCAAGTTCTTTAGAAGAGCCAAAAAATCTGGACCAACTTTAGGCAACAGAGAAAATTGCCACAGGATTTTTTAAACAGGCAGTTCATGCATTGAAGGAAAGAAATCTCCCCTACCACTTGCTGAAAACATTCAAGGAGAATCCTCATTCTTCTAACTAATTGCTATTTTTGTCAGCAATGTAAGCATTTGTCATGGCACGTCATAAATTACTGATAACATATCACCAGTGAACATTTGTAAGTGAGATAAATGCAGAAAGTATTTATACTGCTTCCAGACCAATTAACACTCTGCCACCCTTCACCACCCAAGTTTGTTGGTATTTGAGTTATTGATAGACTGAGCCTGCTCATCTTGAAATAATCTTTGCTGTTGTAGGGTATTGCTATCCCAGATGCACTGCACAATTCCAAATCCAAGCCAGTTGTGAAATTCTCCCCCAGCCCCCTCAAAAGGGGCCCTTGTTGATTTCTCAAGTACTTCAGCAGCCATCATCCCCAACTGCTCTATGGAAAGATGTGAATCCTGTCCAATTCACTCACTTAAAAGTCTCTCCAGCTCAGTAACTTCTGGCAGTCACTGCAGCCCCTTCTCTGGGTGTTAGGAAGATGGGCTGCATTAGCTGGGTGTTCTCCCTGGCTTGGTAAGTGGAGGAGCTGGATTGCCATTGCATTCCTGTCAATCAGGTGCTCTTCACCAAAGGTCACAGATGAGCCGAGAAAGAAGGGGAGGCTTATTTATTTCTTTAGCACTGAAAAGCTACAGGCTGGTTTTACTGCTGCACTGTTCTTACACACCAGCTGACCATGCAGTCCTTACACAGTAAGTGACTGGAAATGAGGGAATTTTAAGGCATAGCTTCAGGAAGTANTACTAACCTGTATGGTTAGCATTACAGGGTGCTAGCAACAGCCCTCAGCCTGGTGCTTTGCAGTGTGCTGAGAACATGGCAGCATGCTTGAAGTCATGGAGATGAGCCAAGGGCTCCTGAGGTAGTAGCAGCCAAAAGGGAAACAACAGTGAAATACCCCAAAGGAAGTCAGGGGAGCTCCTCTGAGAAGGTGACATGGCCAACAGCACAGCTGCAGTGCCTGCACAGGGAGCAGCTGGAAGCCACCATGATGCCAGAAAGCAATTGCCTGCTTGCCATTATTGCCACTTGGTGGGATGAATTCCATGGCTGGAGTGCAGCTATCAGTGGCTCCAGACCATTCAGAAGGGCCAGATGAGGAAGGAGAGGTAGAGGCATTGCCCTCTTCATCAAGAAGTAGATAGAGTGCAAAAGCTGCCCCTGAAGAAGATCCATGAGCAGGTCAAAAGCTTATGGGTAGGAACTGGAGACTGAGGCAACAAAGGGACCATTGTGGTTGATGTCTACTGCAGGCCATTTGATCAAGGGGAGTCTGCTGACAAAACTCACAGACCTGTGGGGCAGGGGACAGGCAACAAGGAACAAGTAAAACTGGGACCCTGAATTTGAGGAAAACAAACTTCCAGGTCTCCAAGGAGTCAGTCAATAGGAGCCTTCTAAGTAGTGAGCAATTGTAATAAGATCTCCCCCCAAAGGCTTCTCTTCTCCAGCTGAACAGCCTCAACTCTCTCAACCTTTCTTCACAGGGAAGGTGTCCAACCCTCTGATCATCTTCCTGGCCCTCTGGACCTCCTCCAAACTCACCCATGTCTTGTGCTGAGGACTCCAGAGCTGGAGGCAGCACTCCACATGGGGTCTCACCAGAGCAGAGCAAAAGGGCAGTCATAAAGACACATGAGGCTGATTGCCACCACTGGGATCAGCCTCTGATTACTGATTAGGAAATCCTCCTCTCTGGGCTGATTTTGACTCCTACTGATTTGGGGGTTAGGTTTTCTCCTCTTAGAAGAGACATGGGTATGCAGCTTTGCTCTGGGGGTGTTAGGAAAGGCAGGGAAGACAAATCAGTAGTGAATGTTTATTGTTCCTTCTGTACTTTCTCAAGGATGAACTCAAACAGACTGTTTGGAGGAAGGTTAATGAATTTAGATCAGGGTTTACAACAGCTGCCAGCAGATGGGGAAAGTTTGGAGGGAGCAATCTGCCCAAGGTGGAGAGGCTCTTAGAGGAGCAGGAAAGCACATGCTGAGAATGCTGCCTTTTTGACAGTTCAAGTAAAGTACAATTTATGAGATCAATAAACAGACCTGCCATTATTATAGATTAACCAGGCTTTTCTTCATCTGGAGACTTCTGCATTACTGGACAAAATATATGGATTCTTGGACCTCCTGGAATAGGCAGTTTAAGGGGGAATGCACAAGGAAAGAGGAGGAGAAGGGAGATAATCACCAGGAAAAATCAGCTTTTCCTACCCTCTGTTTTGTTACAAATTCCTATAGCTGAGCTTCTAGAAGAAGGCTCACTTTTTTCTAACACAAACTCATCCATCACACAAGGCTGCTAGTGTGACCAGCCCACACACACACACAAATCAAGTGAAGGTCTGGGGTTTTTATCCTTACAGAAGAGAATTTTTCCTCATGACCTCTCCATTAAGCTCTCTCCCCCTGAATACTCAGACATGTGCCAGCCTGTTCAGCTCTACACCAGAATGACAAAACAATTCAGGTCCTGATGCATCTCTTTTTTTGTGGTTTCTTTGTTTATGGTGCTGTGCCCTCCTGCAGATCTCCTGTTGTCTGATTAGGACCAGCTAGCATGCCCTGTCAGAGGTTACACTGTGTGCCTTGGCAAACTTAGGACATGGTAGCACTGAAATACTGGATACAGATCACCAGTAGTGTTTAGCAGCCAAGCAATGAACACATAGCAAAGTCTACTATTAGATGTGAAAGTATGGCATTAAAGTTCACAAGAGGAGAGATGCTACCTTCACTGAGAAGCAGCATGTAGAGGTGCTGAAACCACTTACCACTGAAGTAGTAAACTTACAAGCACTCTATTTGGGGTTTGCACTATATTTGTGAAGCACTAAGAGTCATAGAAACAGAGAGAAGTTTGGGTGGAAGGGATCTCCAAAGGTTATCTGGTCTAACCCCCCTGCAGCCAGCAGGGACATCCTCCACCAGAGCAGGTTGCTCAGAGCCTTGTCGAGGCTGATCTTGAATATCTCCAGGGATGGAGCCTAAGTTAACTCCCCAGACAACCTGTTCCACTGTTCCACCACCCTCATGCTAAGGAACTTGTTCCTAATGTCCAACCTAAATCTACTCTAATTTGAAACCATTGTTCCTAGCATCAGTCCTGACCAATGTTTCTAAGAGGTACAATAATACTAACAACAAAGCATCTTACTGCTTAGTTGTTGGGTTNTGTGCACACTGTTTTTTTTTTCCTGTGTGCTGCATCTTCTTATGATAAACAAATATACCAAAAATAGTCTTCTAGTACCCCTCCTTAAAGCATAAACACTTCCATGATGCTTCCTTTTAGAGGTTGAGTGTTCACAGTACCACCCTCTAAAGGTTCCACATTGCCCCCCTGGCTTCTCCCACTTCGTAAAAGCTGCTGTGCCTGTTGAATTATTAAGACTCCCATCCAGATCTGTCCTCTATATTTGCAACATTATTACATAATTGGAAAATTATTTAGCTGTAATTAGAAAAAAAAATCAATAGACCTTGATAATTACATCTGTCCTGTGTATTCCTAATCAATTTTTTATTTTATATATATGTATTACAGGAGGTCCTGCACATGTTACTGATCTTGCAAGCTGATGTTTTTTATTCCTTCTTTACTAATAAGGTCTTGTGAGGAAGGGTGAACTCTGTTTAAACTATCATTCATCTTCATTTCATATCCTGCCAAGTCCCTAAGCAAGGCCAGGAGGGCATGAAGCTTTTGTGAAATAATAAACTATTCCTTACTCAGAACATGGATGATATTATCTCTACTTCACTGATAGAGCATCTGCTTTCTGCCTCATTAATCACAAACATTAAAATGCTATCAATCCTTTTCTTCAATCTTAAAGAAACAGTATTTAGTTGGGTTTGGTCTTATCTTTTTGACAAGCTCTGCTCCCTGCTGTAATGGCAGAGCTGTTTTCTCTTCATCTCCTTATAGTTCCTTCTAGTAGGTGTAATTCCATAATCTATACAAAGTCCTTTTTCACTCTTCTTCTGATCTGATTATTTCACTTTTGAAGAAACAAATTCCATCGACATGCAGTTTAGACACATTCTCTGTGATGGTAATTTCCTGGTTTGCTTTGTTAAATCTTTAATACCCAAGAAGATTACCTGGGTTAACAGTCTGCCAGTCAGACCTTGACTTGTCATGCTCCCTAGTCTGAAAGTTAGAGTTTTGTTATTAACTTCTGCAGTTCACAAGGTAATTCATCTCCCTTTCTCAAAGTGACATAGAATAGTTTACAAGAACATAGTCAGGAAGGCAGGCAATTACCATCATGAAAACAAACACAAGAGGCTTTTCTAACAATTCAGCACTTTTTTCCCTCCATTCCCCTGTTTCAGTCACATTTCAAATGGACAAGGCTTCAGGTATGGTCAGTCTGGCATATCATGTGTGATAACCAACAGAGAAGCAGCAGAGCAGTGTTCATTTGGATGCATAATAAAGCAAGCAATTAAGAAAAAATTCTACACAAGAAGGAGACCTGCAAAGAGTGGAAGCAAGGACAGGTCACCTGCCAGGAGTACAGAGAAGTTGTCCTTGTGGCCAGAGATCAGGTCAGGGAAGCTAAACCCAAGCAGAATTAAATCTGGCCAGGAGATCAAGGGAAACACAAAAAGCTTCTCCAGGTATGCCAGTGATAAGACTAAGGAAGAGCTGGGCTCTCTCCAGAAGGGAACAAGGGACCTGGTCACCTAGGATAAGGAGAAGGCTGAAGTACTCAACCTGCTGTTTTCCCCCCACTCTGCACCAGCAAGGGCTCTAAACACATTGCCCAAGGTAAAGTAAGCAAAAGCAAGAACTGGGGAAATTAAAAACTGCCCACTGTAAGTAAATCATAGACTCAGCCAGGTTAGAAGAGAGCTCCAAGCTCATCCAGCCCAACCTAGCACCCAGCCCTAGCCAATCAACCAGACCATGGCACTAAGTGCCCCAGCCAGGCTTTGCTTCAACACCTCCAGGGATGGTGACTCCACCACCTCCCTGGGCAGCCCATTCCAATGCCAATCACTCTCTCTGGCAACAACTTCCTCCTAACATCCAGCCTAGACCTCCCCTGGCACAACTTGAGACTGTGTCCCCTTGTTCTGTTGCTGGGTGCCTGGCAGCAGAGCCCAACCCCAGCTGGCTACAACCTCCTTTCAGGTAGTTGTAGACAGCAATAAGGTCACCCCTGAAGATCAGGTTTGAGACCACCTGAAAAATCTGAAACTGCACAAACCCATGGGACCTGACAAAATCCATCCTTCTGAGGGAACTGATGGAGTGGCCAAGACACTTTCCATCATATTCAAACAGCTGTGGCAACTGGTGGAGCTCCCACTGACTAGGTACAGGGATATTAATCCTTGGGAGATGAAGGTACACCAACAAAGCACAAAAGACAGAGTGATTTGCAACTAATGGCAGCCCCAGGGTATGCCATGAGAGAAGGTGCAAGGCCACACATGAGAATCAGCAAGATCTCAGAGTTACACCCAGAAAGAATCAGCACACGTACAACTGCAGGGATCTTGAACACATTTCGATGCACTATGCACTCACTAGTCTGGCTCAAGAGCCCACAGCTAAGACACTTAAAAACTGCTGAGTGCTCTTACTTTGGCCTGCAACATGGAGAAGATGATGAAAATTACTTTTGCTGATAAGTGATTTTGATTATCATTCTTTCCATCCAAGTACCTAAACTGTTGGGGACAAGATAGGTTATTACATAGGGAAATCATTTTTCAATTAATTATGAAGCCAGGCAGAAAGATTAATGGAGCTGATGTAAATATTTGACCAAGGCCATTTAGAAAGCCCTAAGGTATCTGTGAAACCAATAGCTGCATATCAGAGAATCAAAACTGTGCAGTGTAATTGATTTGGTTCTGGAACTGTTCCCAGCCCTGCCTTGCATAACAAATAGGTGTAGTTAATAGCACGTGTTTACACAGTGCTTTATAGCTTAGCACTGCAAAGCAGGAACAATTTAGCCTTCCCAATAACACAGCAAAGTGAGCAGTTGCTAGCCCTGTGAGTACTGAGAGATTGAGAGCATTGCCCTAAACCCTTTGCAAGATATGGAAGTGCAGGCTTGAAAAAAGTCTCCTTTACAGCCCTTACAGATGGAACTTTAAATTGCTCTTTTTCCTTTGCCACATTGTAAATAAGCACTTCTTTTAAAATAGCAGTGTGTTCTAAAACTCCAGTCCTTTAGGTCTTCTCTTTGATACTATTTGAGAATGTCTCCAAAAGCAGTGGGTTTGATGGTGACCTGCAGGGACAGCAAGGCAGAGCTGTGTGTCTAACTTGGCTCTGCAGCTGTATGGCCGTGTCAGCCCAGTGCACACCACAGCACAACTCTCCTGTCTCACACAGCTTTCATAGGTTTTGTGTACAGGCAGACACACTGCCAGCAGCTCTCACAGGAGGAGTTCAAACCCACTCTGATCCAAACGCTGCTCAGCCACATGAGCATGTTCAGGCTCACCTGCACATCCTCCCAGCACTGCATGAGGAGCAGATAGAGAGTTTCTAGTGCAGTGCTGCTCTGGGTATATACAGCTGTGTAGTACCTCTGCTTTGGGCAACCACATGGGATGGTGCTAACCACAGGGACAGTGTCCCCAGATCATCCTTCAAATCTTCATACCCAAAGTTTGCTCCTTTAGTTAATGCTTTCTACACCTCAGACTTTTTCCTTTCCCATTTGTTAGACCAATGTCAAGGAACAGTGTGAGGTCTAGGAGTCATAATGTCTGTTATACTCTTGACTAAGCACTGCTGAACACGTCTATAAATGTAAACTCATGAAAAGGTGAAGTACAATCCTACCAAATATTTCCAGATTTCTGCACAGCTATCATTATCTTACAGAACATTTCACACTGCAAAAAACATTTCTGGCTCAGAGGAGTTTCTGGGACAAGATAAAACACGTAGGTGTTGTGAAAGTCTCTCTGTGTTTTGTTCACCTCAAAAAGAAAAGTCTCCTCTTGCTGAAATCTCAGTCCCATGGCTGGGCAAATATGGCTTGCACTCCAAACATTGCAACAGCTGGAATGCCGTGGTGGTCTTGTCAACGCCAGCCCTACAGACCAAAGCCAAAGCAAAAAGAAGGCTCCTCCTGGATGAACTGGCTGGAGTTATGCAAAGCTCTTCTCAATACAGAACTGACAATCAGGAGTTCCCAAATGCTGACTGTAACTGCGGTAAAAAGAATGATGGCACTCACAAAAGCAATAATAATTATACACCTATGTACCTGAAGATCCTTCAGATCACTCCCTTCTCCAAAGCAGGAGTCAGTTCCACCAGAAATGTGCCCATGGAGAGCAGGAGGAGGTTACAGAGCAGTCACCCTGTTAGCAGCGGTTCCTGCTGCACAGATGATCCTTCAGCCATCTGCGGGGTGAAGAGCCGCGCTGCGGCGCGGTGAGCTGCTGCCTAATCAAGTTGTTCCAGCAATTGCAAGCAACTAATATTGCACCACTGCAAAGACAGAGGTAGGCAATTTCTTCATCTCACTCTCTCCTCACAAAAGAGAGGCTCCATTCCCCTAATCATCCTCACAGCCCTCCCTGGGACTCTCCCCAGCACTTCCCTCTCCTCCTTGTAATGGGGAGCCCAGAAGTGGACACAATACTCCAGGTGCAGCCTCACCAAGGCAGAGTAGAAGGGGAAGAGAACCTCCCTTCAGATGCTGGCCACAATTTTCTTCGTGCATCCCAGAATTCCATCAACCTTCTTGATCACAAGGGCGCATCACTGACTCATGGTGAACTTCAACCCCTAACTGGTACCCATGCAAGAGGCCTTGTACGAAAGAGAGAGAACAGAGAGATGTTTTATCAGAGCCTGTAGCAACAGGAAAAGAGGCAGCAGTTTTGAAGTGAAGGAGAGTAGATTTCAATGGATATAAGGTAGAATGTTTTAATAAAGCCATTTTATGATGCTATAATTTGATGCCTGGTCCGCATGCTAACAAACTCCTGGCAGACCTGTCAGCATTGCTAGGGTTACCAGCTTGACATATGTTGCCCACCTGTCCATGTCAGACCTTACAATGGCCAATAAAGCAATTAGAGAAATTCTATTTCAGATTGGCTGTTCCACCTCAGTTATCTGTTCTGCCTGCATGTCTGATGACAGGGTCCTAAATGATATGACTTCATCCCTTATTTTCTATTCAGTGGATGAATCAGCAGCATAAATGAAGCAATATTTCCTTTTTGCTTCCAGCATTCGTGGTGCAGATTTAAGCCTCATTTATTAACTAAGAATCATCCAAACCTTGCAGAGAAGATTGAGTCACTCATTACCTTGTGAGCATTTCTATGGGCATGTCTAGACCACACAATGATGGGTGGTGGTAAACCTCTTTGGAAAGAGCTACCTGAGCCAGCTCTTGAACCAGAAGCTGTGTTGCCACATCAGCAGGGTGCTACAACTGCACTAATTATCTTTCTTGGAACCAGAGCTAGCTAGTATGGGTGCAGTACTCCCTACCAATACAGCTTTTTCACTTGTGATGCCTGTGTGGCTGATCCATGGTACAGGTATTTTGCCGATCTTATGGCTAATTGTGTACAGTTCTGGAGCCCCCAGCACAGGAAGGACATGGAACTGTTGGAACGGGTCCAGAGGAGGCCACCAAGATGCTCAGAGGGCTGCAGTAGCTCTACTCTGAGGACAGGCTGAGAGAGTTGGGGCTCTGCAGCCTGCAGAAGAGAAGGTTTCCAGGAGACCTCATAGCAGCCTTCCAGTATCTGAAGGGAGCTACAGGAGGGCTGGGGAGGGACTATTGACAAGGGCTTGCAATGCCAGGAGAAGGGGTAATGGGTTTGAAGTGGCAGAGGGGAGATTGAAACTGGATGTTAGGAGGAAGTTCTTTACAGTGAGGGTGGTGAGACACTGGCACAGGTTGCCCAGAGAGGTTGGGGAGCACAGAAGCACCCAATGTGATCAAAGATTGGGTGATTCTGTGCTCCACAACCTCCCTGGAGGTGTTCAAGGCCAGGTTGGAGGAGGCCTTGAGTGACCTGTGCTAGTGGGAAGTGTCCCTGCCTATGGCAGGGGGTTGGAACTGGATGATCTTCGAGGTCCCTTCCAACATTACCATTCTATGATTCTATAATTGGAGCATCTTTGCACCATACTCTGCCATGGTGTAAATATGCTCTGTGATATTCATTACTGCAACACCAAGCAACCTATAAACATGCACAGGGACAAAGCCACTGTCAAGTCTGCATCTTGCCATGTCACCAATCTTTTAACCTCATTTTTTAAATGCTAGCTAATTCTTTGCAGCTGCTCCTTCCCACAAATGAATGCAAGAACACTTTGAAGAGAAATTGATTTAGAAAGTCTAGCCAAAAACATTCTAGAGACCAAAGAGTAAAGTTAAAAGCATTTTCAGGAATGAACAAGCAAATTTTTCAGGACACTTTCACTAAAACAAATATTCTTGCATCTCTTTTTTTTTTTCTCTCTCTTTTTTTTTTTAATGTGAGATTGCTTTCAAAAATTTTAGTGATATCACTTCCATTCTGAAAGAAGCTGAGGTTCTGAGGACTGTGATGATTGATGCTAGCTGTAATTAGGACTACTTTATGACTTACAAGAAAACCACATATAGGCAAATATACTGAGAGATGAGTCACTACAAAAATTCTCTTTATTTTGCAATTTAGCATTTATCTGACAGATATAGAGCAAACAATAGACAGACTGTGCCCATTCCATATACTACCCAAAACGCTTCAGAGCTTTCCTATAAGAAACACAAATTAGTCATGAGCCAGCAGGTTTGAGAAACACAAAGAGGTAAATTAGAAAGCATCGTGCAGGGATTTAGCTGTATGGCTCCCATTAACATCAATGCGATTTAACTGTGTGACTCCCTGCTCACCACTTGGCAAATTCCCCCTAAATTGCCTAGCGTGGTAATTCCTGGACAGCATGCAGTGGGGAAGTGACTGCTTCTGTAAACACAAGGGATTGTTGATTCTCAAACGTCTCCATACTGCACTCAAAGAACAAACACTCAAAGAAACATTTTATTCCCTACATCACAGGAGGATAGGAAATAAAGACACGAGCTCAGAACTCCTGCTCCATAGGGGATTCTAGTTCCAGAAATGCCACTTAGGGAAAACAAAACTCTGTTAATGATCTCTGGTACTGTCAGATTCCTGACCTGCTGAGCCAAAAAAAAAAAAAAATTTGGATCCACATAGGGACTAAGGCAACAAATATGGGTACTTCATTCATTCCTGAACTAAAATGGGCTGAGGAATGCAAAAGAACATTTGTTTCCAGCATGCTCTTTGCTATATCTCATCCTGGAAAACTACTTTTCATTTGATTACAAGAAGTCTTATTTGTTTTCTGCTGAAAAAGACATTCCCAATTACCTCTTATACCAGATTTTCTAGCCCTTCAATATTCTCAGAATATTAGAATGGGGGAGGGGGAAGGGCTGATAAAAGACAGTCCTCTATGGCATCAGCTTCCTTCCATACTCCATGTAGTCTCTTTTTGAGCCTGGGGGAAGATCAGCAGGTATCTGTTTCCACCCTGTATTATCTAAAGATTCTCATTTTCATCTTCCCATTTGAGGAGTAAGTAATACTTCTGTATCACTTAGCTCCTCTATTAGCACTGAATCTCCTGAGCCCCTTTAAAGTGGATTCTCAGATTAAAATCAGCTGTCCTCACAGTCTCTTCATTCAAAATGCTCTGAAAAGCACTGAGAGGGAACTGTATGTTGGATAATTATCCTGATATCTCAGCACGGTGAAAGGATACACGCATCCCTTTCATGTCTCTGTCATTCTAAGGGGTTAGCAGTTCAAGACTGCTCACTCTGATCCAGATACTAGAAGTGAACCTGTCCCAGACTTGCTGTTTTTCAAAAATACTGGGGAAAAAAAAGGGAAAGAAAGACTCTGAATTTCAGGGGAAAATATATAGAAAGAAAAACAACTCAGCTACCATTCACAGTACTACTGCTGTTGAAAGAATGCTCCTTTTTTTTATCCCAGCACCTTCCTCTCCCAGTGAAAGTACTCCAGGTGACACCAGGAGGACCAGTAGCAAACTCTGCTGTCACTTGTGCTGCTGAGCTGGTGAGTGGGTGAGTGGGAATGCATGCACACACCTGTGTGTACACACAGCCCTGGTCAGGCTATTCAATGTCACCTTCCATTACGAGCATTACAGTGCAAGAATGTCAGTAGTTAGTCACTCCCAAGGTTTTCTGTAGGTCCAAGATGATTGCCACTGTCAGCAAGCCCTTCTGCTACCCTTCAGCCAGCCCATAATGTATGGCTGAGTGTATTAATTTTAATGGCAAGCTTCATTATGATCCATGTTTTATTTAGAGCCCTCAATTCCTGGATTCAGGCAGTTACAAAGAACATTCTACACTGTTTTTCCTAGCTGTTTCTAGTCTTCACACAAAGAACAATTAGCAGGAAAAAACTAAATATATCTTTCCAGGAGGCTGAACAGCATAAATGTGAAAATCACCTACTTAGTTGAAAGCAGTCTTTGAAATGTTGTAATTAGTTGCTATAACTAAACAATTAGCTGGTTATATTGAAAGAGTCATTCTCCAGCCCTGCTGTGATCTCTTGAAGACTTAGCCTCTGAATTCTGAGCACTTGGGACTGCACATAGAAAACCCAACGGAAGCAACATCAATCCAGAACATCTTGTGTTTGACTGCCTGCAAGCAAAAGGAGACTGATTTTCAGCTGTGCTCAGCTAATTGATGAAGAAAGCCCCTACTAATTTCAAATATCCCCTCTCTTCTTTGTCATGACCTCTCGTGTAAGACACCTGTCTCAACCTAGCTGCATACAAATGACACACACACACTCACTACTCTCCTGTACCATCAGACTGATGCTTTGCTCCTTGTGGTGAGCTCACACTGCTTGCCTGCAGAGCTGGGTTGCAGTTAATGAATACTTTCTCACCACCAGCTCAGCAGCAGGTACAAGACAAACTGGCTCCCTACTAGCTTCTTCCTCTTTATTTCCTTCTACCTTCCCTATTCCTTCCTCACTGTCTGCTGTCACAAGGGATTGAGCACTTTCCCAAAAAAATGAGCCCAGAAGTCTCCAGCAGGAACTGACTTAGAGAAATATCACCTGAATATGTAATTAACCCTTTTAGGGCTGGGCATACCAACTGGGATGTATTCCTAAATGCCACTGCTCCTAGATCTCAGGACCAAAGGCATATTGGCATATTTCTCAGACAAAACCTTTGGCACCTAGACATCAAATATATATNATTTATATATAAATATAAATGCATATACTGCATTTGGGAAAACAGGACTGAATTTCTACAGCCTGGTATGACACAAACCTGTCCTTGAACTATTTATCTTTTGAATTTGTTTCATTGTTCTGATTGTTTCATGTATCTGATTTCACAAGTCAATAGTTCAGCCCATTACAAACCCATTCAAGCACTTTATCTGCTCCCCAGTCAGACTACCCCAAAGTACTGTATGGTTTTGAGACAGAGCCTTGCTGACCAGAAATAAATTGGTGAACTTAAGCTATTTTACTTGAATAAATTTCAGATGAGAACAAGAGTTAAGGATAAAAAAAAAAAATAAATGTTCACTAATGTCAATAGATTAAAACCCTCCATATGGATTTACTTATCCTTTTATTAAAGCTGTGCTGATCCCTCATCAAGGACTTAGTAAATGTCTTTCTTCTCAGTTCCTGGAGGCTTTCAGTAGCATCGTGAAAACTCCAAAACAAGCACCTCTGTATCTGTCACAACAGACTTGGCAAGCATCTTTCAGTAGCAGGAAATAGCTGTTAGCTGATAGCAGATAATCCAAATGCCTCACGTCCTGGTCACAGGAATTACTATGGTATTCATCAGGTAGGAGAAAAAGGACTCACTTGTGTCAGTAACTGTGCCAAAAGCAGTCGATAGTGCAAAGTCTGAAGGCTCACACACTGTACGCGGAGCTTTTATTTTCCTGGACAAGTTACAATCAGATAAAACACAGCCATTGGCTTGAAAGCTCAGAGAAAGCTATCCAAGACAGTCCCTGTAAATCTATCAGTCACTGATGTCTGCTCTGTTTTACTGAGCCTTTGATTCTCATTTCTACATACGGCTTCAGGTGGAGACATTTTGCCTAGCGCCGACGCAATAACACCAAGACCCTTCTTGCACCGTTTTTGACTGCCTAACAAAAGTAATTTATTGCTTAACTTCAGGAAGTTATAACATGCAGAACAACCTTGTAAGTTACAATCCATTAAAGGTTTCTACAAGTGTTTGGATTTCTCCAATTTTGAGCTGAGTATCCAAAGCAAGGGGAAAGACAACGACTTAGCTTCTTGAAATGAGAGAGCTTTTATCAGGATGGGCTTGAAATTGCCAGCACTGGCATCACAGGTTACTGCCTTCTTCATGCACTCCAAATTAAAAAGGAGGTACAGTAGGAGCATAAACCAGAAAGGAAGTTGCCTGAATGACACCNACTCACACTGCAGCCTCATGTAAGTGGCAAATAATAATGCACTGCATGTGTTGACAGATGCCTGCAATATGCAGTGACCTGTATGCTACCTTCAGCATAAAGAGGCACCAAAAGCTTCAAGCTGCAGTGTGTTGCTAGCCAAGTATTTGTGTGCTGGGTGGTTGATGGAACTTTCGAGCTGCCTCCACTGCTTTGAGACAAGCTTTGACAGATGCAAGCCGCAGCTGTACACAGAAGTGCTGCTCCTGAGCTTAGAAATTTTTCTAACACAGATTCTGCCAGCTTCAAAAAAGTGCTTTTCATTTGGGGAGAAAGCAAACCATCTGGGCTGTGTAACACAGGGAGGCTGCTCTGGAAAGCTCCCTCCATCAGCTACCTCAGTACTCCACCAGTTGTAGACTAGTGCTGAGGAAGACTGACCTCCATGCCAGGGTTACATGTCTGAGCTTTGGGAGAGGAGGAAAGATTGTAATGACAGGAGGAGGAGGAATGGGTTTGAACTGGCAGAGAGGAGATTGAAATTGGATGTTAGGAAGAAGTTGTTTGCAGTGAGGGTGGTGAGACACTGGCACAGGTTGCCCAGGGAGGTTGTGGAGCACAGAAGCACCCAACGTGATCTTCGATCACGTTGGGTGCTTCTGTGCTCCACAACCTCCCTGGAGATGTTCAGGACCAGGCTGGATGAGGTCTTGAGCAACCTGTTTTAGCGGGAGGTGTCCCTGCCTATGGCAGGGGGTTGGAACTGGCAGATCTTTGAGGTCCCTTCCAACCTTACCATTCTATGATTCCTTCCACTGCAAACTGTCATGGCTTGCAGCTGTCAATTTATGACTCTCCTGGGCACAGTACAGTAACTCTGCCATCCCATATTTGCCTAATTTAGTTCTCTGACACAAGCAAACGTTCAGCAGAAGTTCTGCCTGAGAAAGGAGACCTGAGTAGCAATAGTAGTAAAGTGAATCCCACTCTCCTTCCACAGTAAAGCTAAATCAGCTGAATACTGCCTTAGTACAAACTACACTTGAGGGGGTTTCATGTGTGAACTTGAGAGGCTGCCTGAGAGCGGCCAGAAATATGTTTTGAGACATCAGCTTCATGAAGTAATAGAACTGCATGAAACTGTGCCTGGAACAGCAAAACAGGTAAGAACATCCTTGAACTTGGCCACCTCCTGAAGCAGTCACTTGTCACAGTCAGTCACAATCTCAGCTTGTTTTACTTCTCCTGAATGGCTAAAATGTACCTTTTGGGAGAATTTTCAGTTAGGCAAAAACTCTTAACTAGGTAACAGGCTTTACATTTCAGGAAGTTTAAATGTGCTGGTGGTGCTTCTGGTATAGAATCATAGAATGGTAAGGTTGGAAGGAGACCTCGAGGATCATCTAGTTTCAACCCCCTGCCATAGGTAGGGTCACCTCCCACTAGTACAGGTCACTCAAGGCCTTGTCCAGCCTGGCCTTGAACACCTCCTCAAAGAAATCCTCAGCATATTTATACCTAATAGAGAAGATAATCACAGAGCTGCCAAATTTCAAGTTCATTTTAGTCAGCCAACAATTTTCAAACCAGCTTTTTTGTTGGTTGTTTTTGTTTTGTTGTTTTTGTTTTTGTTTTTTTTTGCCAGGATACATGTTTAAAAAAAAAAAATTCCAAAGAACTACAAGAAAAATTAATTGTATTTTAATTAACTTAGTTCTGCCTCTTCCAGACAGCTATAGTGGAGATAAAAGTTATGGATTTATTTTTCCAATTACAAGATTAAATACAGAATTTGTTTTCAGTCCTGCAGAACTATTGAAAAGTTGAAGGAAACAGAATTTTCAGTGAAATATTCACTCTTTATTATACCCTCATCTTTCAACGAGTTACAAGGAGGCAGCAAATGCAGCCTTTGCCAAATAATAATAATGATAGTAATGATAATAATAATAATAAATAAATTAATAAGTAATAGCGATGATGATGATAATAATACTGAGGATAGTAATGATAATAATAAATAATAATTAATAGTGGTAATAATAATAATAATAAGTTAAATTAAAAGCCACAAAGTCACATTTCAAATCTAATTCACAGGTAATGGTTGCTGTAACAGCCTCTAACACCAGATGGTTGCCATGGCCTCTCTGTGTGGTTTATTTCACACAGTTTTGAATGAGAAGACAGCACACCAGTCTGTCTGGTCCTCTAAGAACTATCAAGAGCTTACAAAGGGCTAGAAAGTTATTTCTTGCAGCTTATGCTACCATTAAGTCCA
The DNA here is from genome assembly GCA_013399055.1 of Ramphastos sulfuratus. Classification (NCBI taxonomy): domain Eukaryota; kingdom Metazoa; phylum Chordata; class Aves; order Piciformes; family Ramphastidae; genus Ramphastos; species Ramphastos sulfuratus. The sequence continues at coordinate 7,202 of WBNM01046297.1, read as the reverse complement.
CCTCAGGACATGAGCAAGATGCAAATATTGAGGCAAAGTAAAATTAGGTGAGATGGATCATGGAGAAGAAAGAGCCTGGGGAAATTAAGGTGACATTTAGGCTACAATTTAAATTTCATTGCCATTTAAAATCACAGAATCACAGAATGTTAGGGATTAGAAGGAAGCTCAAGAGATCATTCAGTCCAACCTCTTCCCCTCCAGATCAGGATCATTCAGGGCAGGTCATGCAAGAACACATCCAGGCAGGTTTTGAGAAGTCTCCAGAGAAGGAGACTTTGCTGCTGTGAGCAAGAGACTCACCAGGACATTGATACAAAGCAGAAGTTGAGAATAAGCTCATAGCAGATTTCAAAATCAGTCTAATATGCTTAAAGATTAGACCTAGGAGAACTCTATAGTCTCCTTAAATTTAAAAAAAAAAAAAAAAAATTAAAAAAATTTTTTAAATTAAAAAAAAAAGCAATAAAAAAATAANATCAGTAAAAAATTTTAAAAATCAGTTAAAAATAAAAAAAATCAGTTAAAAATTTAAAAATAAGTTAAAGAATTTTTAAATAAATTAAAAATAAATTTAAAAATCAACTAAAAAATAAGTTAAAAATAAATTTTAAAATAAATTAAAACTAAATTAAAAGCCCATTGGAGTGCCTATAAAGCCTCTGCTTCTCACATCTGCACCCAGAGCTGGTGAGAGAAATGCTTCATTCAGGTGTTGGTAGCAGATCTCCCCCACCCCCCAAATACTTTCCCTTAGCTGAATAAGATAACTTTCAGAAATAAAGCCTTTAAGCAGCACATATAGGTTAAAATTAAGTAGTTATCAATCAGTATTGGTGAGCCCAGAAGGAAACTGGGTTGAAGAGCACAAGACTGCAGAGCTGGCTAGCAAGAGAGGTGCAGGCTTGTTCCACATGCTCAGTTTGTACTTTTATCCTCCTGTTTTTCCAGTGTACACACCAAGAAGCTTTTTGCAGCAGTCATTTTGCTCTAATAAATCCTGAGGAAAATGACAGATGCTCACTCCAGCTTTATCTAAGGCTCTGCTTTCTTCTCATCGTCTCCCTTAATGTAAAATACATATTTATTATGAGAGGAAATAAAGAAGGTGTATCACAGCTCGTGCAACAGATCTGAACTCCATGGCAACTGCTTTTTATCACAGCACTAATAGCACTTGTCACAGGTTAAGGAAGTATTTGATATCTCTGGGGGAGCCACATAATAGAGATCCCTCTAGGAGCAACTTAAAGGCAGGTGACCACCACTCCAACTGTTTATGGCAGATCAGAACTGTTGCAGAAAGGAAGATAAAACAAGAAATCTCTTCCACCCTAAACTTCTCCCAGGAAAAAAAAAAAAAAAAAAAAAAATTGGCTATTGCCTCAGAGGGGAGAAAAGATCTGGCTGAACACTGACGCAAAATGCTATTTGTGAGGATAGTGAATGTTCAGAGTCACCTCCATGTCTTCAGTCACTATCCACAGTATCCACACTGCTTTTTAGGGAACCAAGGAACCTGACTCAAACTGCAATTAAACCAGTCAACATCACAACCACTGAATGTTAAATGAGAGAGGTGCATCCAGGGGCACC
>WBNM01046294.1:0-16917 GCA_013399055.1 Ramphastos sulfuratus | reverse complement strand
GCTGGAAGTTTAGATGAAGCTATATTTACAGCTCAGCACAATATACAAGCAGATATATACACTATATACAACAATATTTACAGAAATGTACAAGGTAAAGGTAATACAGAAACACAACACCCCTCCCAGAAATCAGAGACCCCAGGAGGGGCTCCCAACCACCCTTCCACCTTCTCCCCACCCCTATACCTTACCCCAAGGTTTTGAGGATCGGCCAGAGGAGGAGTTAGAAGAAAAGTGATTAGTGAAATTAATTTGTCGGAGAGAAGAAGCCAGAAGTTGCAGGATAGCCCCAGACACTGTCTCAGAGAGTGCCACAAGCCCGACTGTCTTATCTTTTGTTTTGGGTTCTTTCTTAAGCATAACAGCAAGCCTATGAGTGAAGTAGACATCACCATTGTTTTCCTTTCACAGCCTATAATATAATTTTCTCTATTAAAATATTCCAATTAGCCTTAAACCAGTACAAATGGCAAAATATTATTGAGAAAATATATAATGTTTTTGGGGAATCAGGGAGCGTAATGAGCATTTAATTTAACACAGTCCTTCACTGAAGAATTTTTACTAAGTGTATTCCTTAATCAGTAGTTAAATTTAACAGAACTACTGATAGCAGAAAGGTTTGGAGTATCTGTCAGGTGGAAGATTTCTTTTGGTGTGCCTGTGAGTCAGAGACTATGAGTGAATCTCCAACATAGTTAATTGTGAAACTACGGTCAAGCATCTTGGAAGAAATAGGAACCATGCAGATCCAGATCAAGGCTTCTCAGTTGCATAGACAAAACTGAAATTTGGCATTGCAAATTGTGCATTTTGTACAAAGTAAAAGCATGGTCTGACAAAGCACCTTGGTTAGAAAGGCTATGACAGTCATCAAGGCCCATCTGAACTTCTGAGGTTATCCTCAAATAAATGACAGAAGCAAGAATGGATAATGACATTTCTGTGAAGCCAGCAGCTTCCTCAACAGTAACAACACATGTCCTGGCAGAAATGAAGAAATCAGCAGTCCTGTGGTGCAGAACATTGCTCCTAGGTAACTTTGCTTGTGCCCATATTCACCATCAACTTAAGTGATATTAATGGAGGCCTTCTGTGGGTAGTATCCAACTGTGACAGAGAAATTTCCACACAAAAAGAGTACAATTACATAAGGTTGAATTCACAGAGAATAATAATTTTTAAAAGGAAGGCTAAAAAACATGTTCCAACATTGTACATGAAGTATCAACATATGTTTAAGAGGTTGAGTGAGAGATAAAGTACATTTCTGAAATGAACAATCAGATGTGCAGTCTGCCCAACTCACTTTGCACTCATTTAAATAAACTGCTTGTAGTACCAAGTCTTCTAAAATTGACTGCTCCAATACTACTTGTGGAAGGTCACAAATTACAGGATTCTTAAGCACTGACAAGTAAACAGGGTTTTGGTTCACTGAACTTTTGTTTTGGTCTGGTTTGTTTTACTTTAGGTATTTTGGGTGCTGCTTTGTTGTTTCTTTTGTTTGTTTTTTCCAATGAAAAACTCTAGAGTGTTTTATTATGCAGACCCTCAAGGTTCTTGTCCACCCTTATGTGAGCTTTTTAATATTCTTATTTAATATTACTGGCATATTATGGGCTTTGTGGAACTTGGTCTCATCATGGCATAAAAGGAGACAGTTTCTGGGTGAGAGGTGTGCTCTGAGGTGGACAGTCCCTGAGTGGCAGGGTGCATGGAAGGATTTGGGCAGGTTCCTAGGATGATAATTGCCTCCCAGAGCCTGGTACCATACCCTAGAAGAGGCAAGTAATTCTGGTAAACTGACATGCTATCTGATAGAAGGATGCCTTCCCTATCCCAGTGAAAACTAACAACTTACAGCTCTTTACTGGGGCTTGGTCTGTGTTTGTCAAGCCACAGTTCAGTACTCTAAAAGGACTGTGGTTGAGGCAGGCATCCAAAATTCATCTGATGATACTATAGTTGAGATGAGGACCCAAGGAACAACTACAGTGATTATCCCAGTAGTGAGGAAGAAACAATGGACAAGAGGTCAACAGGGTCATATCACTGATTTATAAGGGTAGAGGAAGGAGAGGAAGACTCTGATCAAAGGTCTGGTCCATCAACTAGGAGATCAGAAGTGAGAAAAATCAAACAGGAGGCAGAGACTACCTGAGCTCATCAGAACTTAGAGACATGGAAAGATTACAGCTGCCAGCCAGGAGAGCAGATTGATGCCTGGCTGCTTTACTGCCTGCTCGGATAATGGGGCCAACAGTCAGCTGCTGGGAGGGAAAGAAGATGGACAACTGGAACTCCTTACTAGAAAGTAAGAGGTTGAGAAAGGAATTGGAAAAGAAATGTATATAGGCAGTCTTTGGAGTTGCCTCTTCTCAAGAATGAGGTCAAGGTACTCATTCAAGGAAGATCATGTAATTTTCCAAGAAAGAGGAATACCACAGATGAATGCATCCAGTGTCTGAAAGAATTAGCAGCTTTGGTGCGCATCTTACCCTCAGCCAGGGTCAAGCCAACGCAAAAGCTCACTGTAGAAGTATTCTGTGAATTCTTAAGTCTACTCTGTGACCTAACATCCACGTTCCAAGTTTGTTTGACCTTTATTGAATAGCTGTTTCTCAGATCACAAGGCAAAGATGATGAGGATGAAGATAATGAGCTAGGCTGTCATTCTGTCAAATAGAAAAGTAAAAAAGAAATTCAATGAAAAGCCACTCAAGCATAAAGGTTCTAAAACTTTTATTGTCATTCATTCAGCTCATAACAAATAATTCAGTATAGTTTGACATGATCTGTGCATTTGTTCTTTGCTAACTGTGAACACATTAACATAGTCTGTTTGCAAGATTGAGTGGTTTCTAAGAACACATTTCTTACACTAAAGTATAAATTGTTTATCTTAATTTCAATCTATTTTTTGTCCAGTGTTTACTTATGCTCTGCTTTCTCATTACATACAGATCAATAACATACACCAAGAATGCCTCAACATGAGATACATCAGGACATATTATGCTCTTCTTTTAAACTGAAAAGATCAGAAAATACAATAATTCTTTTGAAATCTCAAACAATTTTTAAAATGAAGTTTTGTCTTTCAGTTTTATGCTTTTTTATAATTTTACATATGTTTCAAAACATGCCACTTTTTCCCTTGTCTTGTCCATCCTGCTTCTGTTTCTGACCTGTAATTAGCATACATCTAGACATATTCCTGATCATGATAGACATAAAAAATAAGTAGTCACCAGACGTGTATTTGATAGGTGGACATTCATAAAGTTCAATAACTCACATTTCCCCAGTTGTTGCATTTTAAAAGTGCACAGTGATCCAGACTTTAGATGTATTGTTCATGTAATATCTTAGGAAATAATTTATTAAATTAGTTACAGAAGAGAACAGGATGGTTAATAACAAACTGCTATTCTCTTCCCAGTAAACTAGATCAATAAATCTAATTCTGCAAATAAAACTGAGTAGGATTCATTAATGCTACCTAACCTCAGTGATTGAGCTCTAACACTTTAAACAGAGGAACTGCCCCAGACTTCACATAGGTGGGTACCCAAAGTCTCCTCGTGGAGGAAGGCAGGCATTTCCAATGGGCAATTCAGACACTGGGAAGATCAGGCTGACTTATCTACTCAGGTTTTGTCAGAGGGAAAATCTGAAATAAGTGAGCTCAGATTTTACAGACCATTTGGTTAAATTCTGAGAATGGAATAGGTCTAAATCAATTAAAAGACTTCAGCTATCATAACATTTCATGATTAATAGGTGTCATTTGTTTGGCTCAACTACAGTTTAGTTTTGGAGCAGCTAACCTTCACTAAGGTATAGTATTATTTAGTGTTTTAGTGGTGGCACTAACATCAGAAAGAGTATTTGTAGACTAAAATTTTGCTCAATGCCAAGAAATATATTAAAATCCAGTACTTGTAAGTGGATAAAATATACAAATTGAATTAATAATCATATTTTGAGGAAATAAAAATTCCATTATTAATTTGAATTCATTGAATTTTGCCCCCCTCTGTTTTAGAACTATCCAAAAGAAAACTGATGCTTAAATGAGTAGGCAACTACATCACTTTGAAATAGACAGCATAAATTCAAGCCAGCCATTCCATTTGAAGACATCATGTGAACCTTAAAAGAGAAAGGCTGAGATGAAAGGTTGCTTAATGTTTATACATAAAATTTGCTCATGAATGTTTTATTATTGTGAGAACCACTATAAAGTAAGCTTTGATGCTGATATTCAGAAATATGGCATACCAAAAATGTAACATACTGAAGCTGTGGCCATGCAACATTCATACTAAGTGATGCTAGACATCTACAAAGCTAACTAAATAAGTAAATAATGCTTCTGCATCCTACACACTCATATTCCATTTTCATAATTAATTTGATATTTGTCTTCCACTTGCCCATAACATATCTTCTCCAGGTAAGCTGGACAGTGGAAAGTTAATTCTGAAAACACTGCAAAAATAAATTTCTCATGTATCTCTAGTTTAAAGCACACACACACACATATTTCTGTAAAGATATATCAGACTGATACTGGCAAATTAGCACTGTCATTCTCACTTTGCCATAGTCATTTTCATCAATGACCCTGACTCATTTCATTACTCAAGAAGCATGGTATAAATCCAAGCTTAATCTCTGGTTTGAAATTCTGCATTCCTTATTGAAAAAGGATCAGATTTCTTCCCAGCCTGTCAGCCTCCATTGCAATCCCTGTATTATGTATGACGGAAGTGCAGAATAGTGTGGAAGTTTACCACACAAAAAAATAATTATGTCACCTAAGTCACTTTTGACCATCAGATGAGAGTATCTTAAAACTTACCTGCAATATCATATAAGCAATTTGCAATCCTTGGATGCATCTGTTAAACGATTTATTATAGCTAACCTTTAGATTACTCCAAGAAACTTATATGGGGATGTTTAATTACCTCATAAAGTGTGGATTGAACTGTAAAATGAAGAGAATACATAGGGAAAGGAAATGTCAATAGTGGGAATCTCAGTCACTACACAGAAAGTCTGCAAAGTGAGCAGTGTAGTTTATCCCAGCTAATGCAAAGGAGGTTTTGTGGAGATGCAATTTTAACTTCTATGATACCTACAGTCTCACAAAAATCATTTAAGTGTGGTGAAAGAGCCATTTAGATATTCCTCTAAGACACAAGTCAATATTTTTGATTCAACACTCCATCTAGAAATATCCACAGCACAAAAGACTCACCAGTTTAAATATCTCAATATTCAGTCTAGAGACAATGGAACAGTGATGTTTTCATTAGTGAAAAAGATCACAACTCTTTTTTTTTTTCCCCAGTTGCTCTTCAAATCAATAGAAATATTCAATGATTAAAAAAAAAAAAAAAAAATTGAAATTTATGCAACTTCCAGAGCAATGTTGTTTCTTCATCAGATACCTTAGGAAAATTTCTACAGTTTGATGACAGTCGATCTTCAATTGTAAAACACTAAACAATGTAATGGATTTTATTGTTTTCCTGTTGGATCAGTAAGTTCGGGATGAGTGCTCTTATTTATGTTGAGCTGGAGTTAGATGCTCTACTTTGGGTGTCTAACTGATTCCTAGGCAGCAAAGCCTACCTTACTTGGCCAAGTAATGCTGCTTATAGTCAGTGAGGAAAATTAGGTACTTCCAGGGAGCAGTTCAGAAAGCCTGGGCAAATTATCAGTCTTTCTCTATTGACAGTACAGACAAATGCATTACTCTACAGAGATTTCAGTGATTCTGCATTCAGAATAAAACCTCCACAAAAGCAAAAACAGAGCTTATAGTCCCTTGCATTGTACTGGGAAGAAAAAAAAAAAAAAAGGTGTAAATAAGTACTTGTAATCTTTGAGTTTTGCTATGCAATATATAGAACTTAAATGATAAAATGAGATGAAGATAGAATTTATCCTGCAGAACGTATTTTTCTTAATTGGCTAATATTCTCAAACAATATTTAAAAAAAAAAATTTAATTAATGATACATGGCTGATTAGCTCCTCCATTAAAACTGTTCCATATGGTATTATGCCAGTTTTGTGTGTGAGAGTTGACTTTTTTCATAGTGGCTGGTATGAGTGTAGGTTTTGGATTTGTGACACTATCAACACAGTTTGGATTAAGAACTTTTCCACCAGTGTTTCAACTGCCTTTCTCCTCTCATCTGCTGCAGGCCATTTCTGCACAACTGTCAATAACAAGAATGAGAGTGGAAGGAAATGTGGAAGTTGCAGTGCTAAAAAGGAAGATCAAATGTGAAGGTGAAAGTTGCTGCAGAATATCATTACAGTGGCCTGCTAGCTCCATGGTTAATGATGTAACTGATAACAGTGTGATTCAAAAACCTAGACACAAAAACTGTTGGAAATTACATTGATAGAATTCTCTTTTAGATGCTAGTATGTAGGAGCACTTGTGATGGCTTTGAGGCTGGGTGCCTTTAAGAAACCACAAAGTTACAGACCTTCAGAGGTACAGAGTGTCCGGGAGGTGGACCATAAGCGTATTCACTACCCAAAAGTCCTGTATCCCTATAAAACTGGCTGCAGACTTCTGCCTTTCTTCCTCCCTCTCTGCTCCTGGGAGGACGCACAGGCTGTTATCTCCTGCGGAGGAGTGAGGCCTGGTCAGCCATGGTGATACCGCCAATTTGACCTGGAGTGGCTTAACTGGGGCCTGGGAGCTGCCAAGCCAAATTTGAATCGCATCATAATGGATTTGGTATGGGCGGGTAGAGAGGCATGGAGGTGGATAGGGGGCATATGAAGGCCTGGATGTGTTGGCCTGATTTAGAAGGTTTGTGTGAAGCGTGGCAGAGATGTACTATGGATTTTGTGTATTATATATGCTTGTGTACTGTAGTATGTAGTTACGTAGTTGTGAATAGCCTTTCCATTTTAACTTTCCATTCCTATCCAGGTCTGCATATGGAGTGTTTTATTTTTACCCCTTCTGGAAGAGCTTCTTCTGTCTTGCTCTAAACTAAGACAGCGCTGAAGTATTTATGTGCTGCAGAAAGTAAAAGTTTTCTGCACAAACCAGAGCAGCTCAATTTGTGATACTACCCAGTCTCTAGGTATTTCATGCTCATATCCTTCTGCCAGCTGTGGTAATGATTGAGAAATACCCCAGGAGGTTGAAATTGGGTCCTGGGCTGTAGGTAGGGTGGGAAGAGCCCCAGCTGGCAACTGGGTGGGGTTAGTCAGGGCTGGTAGTTCCCTCAGGGCCCTGGCATTTGAGTAATGTCATGACTGCTATGATAAGTAACACAGTATGAATTAATTAACAAATCACATAATTTATAACAATACGAAAATGAATGAAAATATTTTTTTCATGATGGGAAATATGCATTTCTTCCCCATTAATTCTTTTATAATGAATAATTCAGCAGGAAAGATTCTAATTATAGAATACCTTTAATTTGGATAGATTTATCACATTTTTCCATCTTATTAACCTCAGAACTCATTTCTTGATGTGGGAGAATAATTTACACTCATTTCTTTGTTTAGTTGTGCCACTTACACAACAGGTGCTCTCTTTGGTAGTTGATACCATGTGCAGATTGTTGCTGTGGCACTGTTGAACACTTCTGCATTTAAATTCTTAAGCATATATACTTCTTTCTTGCATTAAAATATCGCATGCTTGGAATGGTTGATAGGATGTGGTCACGCAATACTGACCTTCTTCAAGCTCATGAATAATATTTAATTAGATTTCAGTATGCAGCTAGGACTGTCTCAAATAGTGAACAAATGAAGACTTTCAGTGTGTCCAGTCTAGACACATAGCATCTCAAACCCTTTCACCTTGTTTTCCACAGGGAGGAAATAAAGACAAGCTAGTTGTAAGTGAAGTTTGTTTTGAAGGACTAGAAATCTTAGGAATGCCTCATACCCAACCATTTCTCAAGGGTACTTCAGACTTTGATCCCAGCCTTCTCTTCATCCAAGAGATGCATCCTGCACCACTGCAAATAGTCATATTGGTTACTCTGTGACTTGATTCTTGGCATGAAGTTATTATTTGTCTTTATTTGACAGTGTTTGGCTACTGTTTGACAATGATGATCATGATACTACAGGAGAAAGTAGTAGACAAGCTGAGGCATAGTATTCCCAACCAGAACATTAATGTATATCTCCATAGCAGTTGACCTGAACAGGTATAAGCCTATACTGTGATGTACGTATTAGTTGACTGTCAATTTACCTCATAAACTGTAAAAGAGAAGACTGTATGCAGGTCCCTCTTGGCCCCTGCTCTTTATGCCACCTGCATGTATCTTCTTATCTTGAAGCTAAGCAGCATATTTACATAAAACTTTCCTCTGGTTGACAGTAGAAACTATGGATAGAGGTGTTTACCAATAAGAAAACTGTGTAAAACCTCTACAGACAACAGTGCTGGCCAAACCTCAGAACAGAAAGAACCTGTGCAGTGTGCCATATACTGACTACTGGGGTATTGCACCTATGTTTTATACTGAACTCAGGATTCCCACTATTTGAAAAGTGGGATAATAAAAGGCATTTTATTCCAATAAAAGGCATTTGAATCAATATCCTACAAAGCCTAAGTGTCTTTCTTGCTGGAATCCATAACAAGTGTTTGCATCAGTGTACCAAATTAAGCATTTACTGAATGTGAAGTCCCGTACCAGTGCCAAAACCTGCTTCCAAGATTCAGCAGTGTGAGGGTAAAAGGTGGCTGGAAAAGGATAGTAATCTCTCTGCTGTGTGTTCCCTGCAGAAATTGACAAGCCTATAGGTCATCTTCCTGAACTCTGGTTATAGAAGTAAACAAGGATCGCCTAATGCTGAAGACGTAATTTTATATTTCAATGTAGAAATTAAATAATGGAAGAAAGATCTGCTATAGAGAAGCTTCTCTTCCTCTTCTCACCCCTCTCCTGTGTATTTTGCATTATAGAACAGTGTAACTTAGCTAAAATAAGGCAATTTTTAAGACTACATCTGTGCTAGTAAGGTAAAATGCCAGCGAGGCAATGAGGCTGGTTGGCCTGGAACGATTTATTATTTAATTCTCTTATCTTCCAAATAAATAAAAAGAAAGCTGGACATATGCAAACTGTGCATTTGAGAAAGTCTCTGACCTGCATTAATTCCAGAAATTGTTAACCATGTCACAGGTTCACAGAAATGTTGAGGCTGGAAGGGCCCTCTAGATGTCATCTGGTCCAACCAACTCATTAGGCAGGAGCACCTACAGCCAGTTGCCTGGGATCATGTCAGAAAGTTTTTTATATGTTGTTCTAGTTGGATTCTGAAGTGGGTTTGCCCCTCGCTGACCCACAGACAAAGGCACTCACACACAGAGTCATATAAACAAAGCATTCAGCATGTCCCTTTATTGAGTTCCAAGTACATAGTGGCATAAAGGTAATCATAGAAGCAAGGACCCAGATGCTATTGCTTTTTCATCATGGTAGCTGCACTGATCAAAGGTTGGTAGGCAAAATTCATCACAGGCATCCCTGTGGGGACAATGTAGGCCCTCAATCTTACAGCTGCCTGAGCTCCTGGGGAGAAATCTCCCCTTTTATTGTATAGTGCTCCAACCCTTGTCCTTACATGTTTGGACAGAATGTGCAGGGAGAGGTGCCAAACCCCACCTCCATGTACATAGGAGTGAAGGTTCCTGCTAGGTAGAGGGGGGGGGGGCAGGGAGGGTGTGCTGCAGGCACCGGTTGGGGTACTAAAGTTCCAGTTGTTGTTTCCCCAATTGTCCTTGCATGCTTTCCTAATCAGCCTTGCTTTCAAGACTCCCTCCAGCCATTTCCTTATCTCGAGCCATGTGTTCTGCCTACCCAGTAGGCCAGAATATGGGCCAATAACCGACCATTTCCCAATTAACCCATTCTAATCCATGCCCTGTTAACCTGTTCTAATACATATGTCCAAGGATGCAGACTCTGTAACCCCTTTGTGCAAGCTGTGTCAGTTATTGCTCACCTTCACAGTACAAAAAAGTGTTTCCTGGGGTTCAGGAAAACAGGTCGTGCCCATTGCTTCCTGTCCTGTAACAAGGCACTACTGAAAAAAACCTGGTTCCATTCTCTTTGCACCCTCCCTTCAGGCATTTACATACATAGAAAAAATTCCTCCAGCCTTCTCCTGGATAAAACATCCCAGTTGTCTCAGCTTTTCCTCATTGGAGAGATACCTCGGTTTTCTAATCGTCTTCATGGCTTTTCCTGGGGTCTTTGCAGTATCTCCCTATCCCTCTTCTACAGAAGGGCCAAGAACAGGACACAATACCCTAGATGTGGCCTAACCAGTGCTGAGTAGAAGAGAAAACTCACCTTCCTCAACCTGCTGGCAGCATTTTGTCTAATGCAACCCAGGATGCCATTAGCTTTCTTTGCAGTAAAGACACAGTTCTGATTCATATTCAGCTTGCTCTCCACCAGAACCTCCAGGGCATTTTCCCCTAAACTGTTTTTCAGCTGAATTTCCTCCAACATACACTGGCAGATGAAGTTGTTCCTCCTCAGCTTCAGGACTCTGTGTTTCTTGTTGACCTTCATGAGATTCATGCTGGCCTCTTTCTTTGGCCTGTCAAGGCCCCTGTGGATAGCAGTATAACCCTCTGGTGTGTCAGCCACTCCTCACAGTTTGGTGTGCACTTTGCCCCATCACTCAGATCATTAATAAAGATGTAAAAGAGAACTGAACCTAGTATCGACTCCTGAGATATGCTGTTAGTCATTGACCTGCAATTAGATATCACTGTTGATTAGCACACTCTGGGCTTGACCATTCAGTCAGTTTTCAATCTACCTCACTGCAGTTCCACTCTGTATCATCAGCTGCTCTGTGAGAATCATATTGGAGACAATGTCAAAGGCATTATTGAAGTTCCAACAGACAATATCCCCTACTACTCTATGATTCTGTGTAATATTCATTGCTCTTGTCTCACCCACTAAACTAGTTATTTCTTTGTAGAAGGCAAACAAGTTGTTCAAACATGTTCCTTCTTGGTGGATTCATTCTGTCTACTCCTCATCACTTTCTTGTCCTTCATGTTCTTATTATTTATCGAATCTCTGTATTATTTATTTAATCTCTGTAGTATTTGTTTACATGTGTCTATTAGTAATTTATTAGGGCCAAATGACACTGATTTTAGATTTAAAAGTGTAGTATTGATTTTATTCTCTGTCACTGAGGCTACACACTTGTAACATCAGAAACTGTGGGCCAGGACTTCTCATATTATACCATATCCCTGCAACACACTGAGTAGAACTCAGTGAATCAGGAGTAATGGCACTTGAGCAAATATTCTAGCTATGAACAAGAGTTGAGAGCTTTCTCCAAACAATTCTTCATATGCTAATGTGGTTATCTCCACAATGTCTTTGAGTGATTGTGTTGGTGACCAAAACTGAGTAGCACCATTCTTTTTAGCATTGGAAAATACTCTTGGGTTTCACCAGACCTAATAATAACCCTAAAAACTAAGTGAAACATACTCAAAACATACAAATAGCAATATTTGCTTTATCAAAAAATATTTTAGGTGAAACTAAATCATATTATCTTAGATACTTTTATGTGCTATCAGAGGGGAAGTTGTAATTCTGATGTGTCATGACAAAATATTCTAATACTCTAGTCTTTAATTCAATGCCAAATGTATTACTGTTCAAAGAAATTATCATCAAGATGTTTTGTCAAAGTCAGCATGACAATGAAAGATTAAAATAAAAGTCATTTGGAGGCAGATCTGGTAGTACCATTTTCTCTCCTCGAGCAACTCACTGATTTAAAAATCAATGTCATAAGAATGATCTAAGATATTAGCAGCCACAGATCACATCCTTTAAGGTAATCTAAGAGTTTAGAGTCTGTCCAGAGCTTTGGTTCTGTTGTTTCTTGTATATTTTTCCCTGTCTCTTCCCTGTTTATGAATTTTCTTCCTTATTTGCAGATTGATTTTTCAGAAGTGCTGCTGAAGAGACATCAAATATTTTCAATGAGAACGCTAGAGAGCAGAAATGCAAAGTCAAAGAAATACTAAGCAGCAAGAACCTGGAAGGATCATTAACACTATCTACAGAATAGCTTTCTGTAGTTGGTTCAGGATGCAAATTTTGCCATATGGTTTTACTAAATGCAGCAAAACATTCTTGAGCACAACATTTGTGTAAAACATGTTGAGGCAGGTTCCCAAATACAGATTTATTATCAGGGCAACAGCTTAATGCATACAACAATTCTAATAGTGAGAGTTAACTTTTGATGGAGGATTAAAAAGGGCAAGTGAGAGAGGGAAAGGGGGAAAAATTTAGCAAGGGTAAGTGTAGTGGAGGGGTAATTAATTAATGCAAGATGATATTTTTAAAAATTAATATTGTTTATTAATAGTCAATATTCAGAACTCATGCCACCCCGGTCACCAATTTTAATAATAATCCATTCTTTGCATCAGTCATGGAAACTTTATATACAGGCAATAACAGGATCTAGAAATAACTAGTAATAATATATAACATTAATTGTACTCAATTGAACTGGAAGAGAAGGCTTTGCGGTTAGTATACTGCCTGCGGTCAATGCACTGCTTGCTTACTAGATGGACTCAAGGAGCTCCTTTCTGCTTACGGCAGAAGGCAATAGTGAATTACAAAAGGCTTTAAGTATTGACTCACGGAATATTATCTCCCAACTTGCAGGGCTAGCTACAGCTTCAGGCAGTACCCAAATGCTTTCAGGGAATTCTTGTCATCCGCTGAGACTTCTGGTTCTTCCCAGAGTGCTGGGGAAAGGAGGCAGACAATCTCTGACCTGGTCCTGATCTCCTCTGAATAATCTGTGTATCTCCAGGACTTCCTGTCTTGGCAGGAGACTTTCAGGTGCAGGCAGGATGTCTTGAGATGTGCAGTCTCAGCACGATGTCACACTGGATATGCAAGCTGATCATGTGGAGACATTTAGAGCCTGTTCCTGGTAAACCTTTGGAAGGCGGTTTCCAGGCAGTTCAAGACATAAGGCAGCACAAATATAACGGCAGAGCACGGATACAATGGCAGAGCACATTGTGTTACCTGCTCATCCCTTTTTATCAATACAGCCCTAGACTAATGGGCCTTTGGACACAGAATAGCCAATCAGAATGGCAGTTAGCCAAGCCTGACCATATTAGGTGAAGCCATAGGCTTGCTTTACCCTTTTTAGGGCAGAGCACAGGCCTTGCACAAGGCAACTGTGTGTACCTTGTTTACCGCTGGGTTTAAAACCGGTCTGGGCAAGCCAGGACATGTATAAGCCTATTTTGGCCTGCTTAGGCCTGCCACGACAGTAAGTAAAAGAAAGGGGAAATTCAAATTCTCACCAGTGACTGTTGTGAAAGAGCAGTGACAAAGTCCTAGGTGACCATTCTCTTCTGCAAGGAGTTCTCTCCAGTGCAAAATCACTGAGGAGGAATATGAGAACAACAGTGATAATTTCTTCGCCTTGCCTTTAGTCCTTAGTATTATATACTTTTTTTGTCATGACCCTCTCTAACTCTCTATTATTCCTTCCCGTTCATGATGCTTTTAGCACAGGTTTGCACATACCAGTCAGGAATAAGTACTTCATATTGATTTTCTGTAAATTTCTGTGCACATGCAATATTGAATAATATTGGCCAAGCACTTAAAAGTCTACCGTCTATTTGATTGTACACTCTTTGATCCTCTGTGTATTAAACCCAGTACAGGGAAGAGTTGGGAGTTTGAGATGGTTTGGGAGTTACCCGCCTCCCCACACTTTGTAAAATCACCCAGACTAGACCCAGCTGGCTGAAAGTTAAGAAATGAAGCTATATTTACAGCTTAGCACAATATACAAGCAGATATATACACAATATATAGGAATATTTACAGAAATATACAAGTTAAAGGTAATACAGAAACACAACAACCCTCCCAGAAATCAGAGTCCCCAGGAGGGGCTCCCAACCACCCTTCCACCTTCTCCCCACCCCTCTGCCTTACCCCACAGTTTCGCTTACGTGCGAGGTAAATTTGGAGGATCGGCCAGGGGGGTTAGAAGGAAAGTGGTTAGTTAGGTTACTCAGCAGAGAGGAGAGGACCCACTGGTTCCCAGAGAAAGACCGAGAGACACTGTCTTATCTATGTTTGTGTTCTTATTCTTAAACATCTCAGCAAGACTGTAAGTGAAGTATACATCACCATTGTTTTCTTTTCACAGCCTTTAATATAATTTTCTCCATTAAAATATTCCAACTAGCCTCAAACCAGCACAATCGGTTGACCTGTGTTTGATCTTTTGGCAGCTTTGGGGTCTTCATGATTGGTTTTCTGTAGCCAACAATCTCCCTTGAGAAAAGAGAAGACAGTGATGAAAGTACGACCTCAACAAGCAAGAATTAGCCTCAAACCAGCACAGCATGGAACATTATTGCAAAGAAAGAGAGGCTTCTCTTATTTAGAGATGCTATAAGCTGATTGAGTGAAAAAATGGAAGCATGGATCTCAGCTGCTGCTGCTGAGCAAGAAGGGCTTCCCAAAGTGACAGATGGCAGCAGTTAGGAAGTGCCATGGGAGGCTGGAGAGAAGCATGAGGAGAAGCACCTGGAGCCTGGAAGATGCAGGGAGTTGAAAGACTGTGAAGACCCATTTCTCCTGTTTGCTTACACTGCATCAGCTGAGTATCATTTAGGAGACGTCTCAAAACCTCCGTGCCACATGAGCCTGGCTATCTCTGATCCAGACGGGCCCTCTGAGCTAAGTCCTCCCTTGAACAGGCAAAATGGAATGAAAGACCATGAGTCTACTCTGCTCTTCTAAGACCCACACTTGGAGTACTGTGTCCAGCTCTGGAGCCCCTCAACACAAGAAGGACATGGGTCTGCTGGAGAGGGTCTAAAAGGAGGCCACAAAGAGGGTCCAGAGAAGTCCACAAAGATGATCAGAGGGCTGGAGCACTTCTCTTGAACCCATCTGAATGCATTTCTATATGATCTGGTATAGGTGATCCTGCTCTGGCAGGGGGGTTGGACTGGATGGGCTTTCAAGGTCCCTTCCAGCTCCTGGTATTCTGTGATTTTATAATTCTTAGAAGGACAGGCTGAAAGATGCAGCTCTGTTCATCCTGGAGAAGGCTCTGGAGAGACCTCAGCAGCCTTCCAGTACTTCAAAGGGACCTGCAGAAGAGCTGGAGAGGACTATTTATAAGGATCTGTGGTGACAGGACAAGCGACAATGATTTTAAAGTAAAGCAGGTTAAATTTAGATTAGACATTAGGAAGACGTTCTTTACTGGCTGGTGAGACACTGGAACTAATTGAGCAGAGAAATTGTGGATGCCTCATCCCTGAAAGTATTTAAGATCAGGATGGATGAGGCTTTGAGCAACCTGTTCTAGTGGGAGGTGTCCCTGCCCATGGCAGGGGGGTTGGAACTAGATGATCTTCAAGGTCCCTTCCATCTCAAGCCATTCTATGATTTGTTCTATAATTCTATGATTTAAAATAAGACCTAAAATCGACCAAATGAGGGGTGTAGGGAGAAGTGATTGTCATGCCATAGGTAGCAACTTCTCATGAGAACCCACTGTGCCAACATTATCATGATCGGCAGGTGTGAGCCTATGAGAACAGCATGAGAACAGCATGGGAACAAAAGAAAAAATGAAAGAACAGAAGTTCCAGTAAAGCACTTCTACAGCAACTTAGGTGAAAGCTTACAGAGCTGCAAATATTATATCCTTGCTAGTACTAAGGCTAAGGTACTAAGGCATTTCAGGTACTATGGAATAACACTAGAGCCGCTCTGTAATCATGTTCATGATTGTATTTTGCAGAAAAGAGATTTAATCTGTCTATATTTATTCTGTCTTGATACATTTTATTTTTGAAGATAAAAAGTCACGTCTAGCTTTCTCTGTTAAAGCCGTTATGTTTCAAGTTCTACATAATAATAGTAATATGGAGATACAGAGGAATGGCATCTATTCATTTCAGGAAGGGAATTAATTATAATTCATCTTCACATTCATGAAATATGTCCAGAATATCAAAAATTACTTAAGGATAGCATTAGTACTACTTTAGTTTTCCTTTCAAATTTGTTCTGAATTAAATTAGTATATTAATCTAATGTGCTGAAATAAATAGTACAAATATGGCAGCTATTATACTACACTGAGTATTAATGCCAGAATAATCACAATAGCCAAATATCTTGTTCAAAGGCTTTGAAAAATTAATCGCAAGGTAATTAATAAGGGACAATTTGTTAAGTCAACTATTTTGAAATGCAGTGGTTGTGCAGGCAACTGTTCATTTTAAGAAACTGACTAGGATTTTTTCCTTCAAGTGTGTAAAGAAGAAACATTGACATTTTCAGTTCAGTTGTTTGAGAAGTTAAAACATCAAAGAAACAAAAGGCTACAGTTCTGAAACTTTTTTTTTGCTTGGTTTACCAGATCTATTATTAAGAAATGCTGTTTAGATTTTCACTGCCTTTCTGTTGATGTTCAATGTGACGAGAAAGAATCAATTTCATTGATCAATGTGAGGTTTTACTTTAAGTATGAATGCCAATATATACTTTAATCTGATGTAATATTTCTTTGTATATTAATTTAGATATTAGTTGTTTTCTCAGTACAACCATAAAATTAATTCCTTTTATTCAGATTCTATGTGTCTGTGTGGTGAAAGGTCCAAATTGTACCTAAAACACATACCCAAGACATGTCTCTGCATATCCTAAACATGTATCTACAAACCCACCTTGCCCGCCCCACCCCCGCCTTCTCCTTCCCAGGCTGGAAGATGAGGGAAGAGAAAATGAAAGCCTTGGTGCCTCTCAG